>OU964983.1:4433821-4551321 GCA_918808275.2 Dolichovespula sylvestris | reverse complement strand
TTCGCAGAAATATATTTTTTATTTATATACATATAGTTTATATCACGAAAATGTTAAAGCCGGCGGTTCGAAGTTATGAGAAAATAATTAAAGCGACAGAGAGAGAGAGAGAGAGAGAGAGAGAGAGAGAGAGAGAGAGAGAGAGAGAGAGGGAGAAACTAATGAGTACTATTTTAAAGGTACTATTTCTTTCAAAGAAAAAAAAAAAAACAAAAAAAAAAAAGAAAAAAATACGGACGTGTAAAGGAAGAAAAAGCGCGATCGGTCAACAAAAAGTAATAACGCTCTCGAAGGAGTGTATTTTGAAGAGATTCATCGAAAAACGAGTTTAATCATTGGAACGTCAATTGCGTGATATTAATCCATTGTTTACTTTGATCCTTTAATGCCTCCATGCGAAACAGATTTTTAGATCGGATGGATGTATCGGGAGGAGACATAAAATCAGGACGATAAAAGAAATTGATTGATATTCCTCGAAGACAAGTGAGTCGAACAACGAGCCAAACATGCTTCGGCAATGGTTGGTTGTGTTTCGTCGTGATAACGACGAATGCGGAGGCACGTTCCCAACGGGACGTCCAGAATCAACGGGGAAACAAAAAAGAGAGAGTGAGAGAGAGAGAGAGAGAACGCTTTGGAATGTCTTTGCTACTTTGGACGGTGAGGTCAATAGTTTGCTCTCGTCTCTCTATCCGTGTACAGTGTGGGAAGGCACGTAAAGTATTCTCGCGCCAAAGTTTCGTCAGCCGGTGAGCCACGTTGTCCCCGACCGAAGTCAATATTGTCGTGGTACGTCGCTTTCTCTCTCTCTCTCTCTCTCTCTCTCTCTCTCTTACTATCTCTATCTATCTGTCTGTCTATCTATCTATCTATCTATCCGACTCTCTCATATGCACCTTATTCGCTTGGTGCAAGAACGGTCCAAAGGAGTATATAGGAAGACGATGAGAGAGAAAGATATCAAGTAAAGAGAGAGAGAGAGAGAGAGAGAGAGAGAGAGAGAGAGGATAGGAGGAAGGGTCAGAGATTGCTTGGACGGTCGGGACGGTGAAGGTGGCAATGCTGAAAATTGGATTTTCTAAAATATTCATAACGCGGGTACTCTCTCTCTCTCTCTCTCTCTCTCTCTTTTTCTCCCACAACTTCCATCCTCTTCCCGGTGCCTGACTTGCGTTTTTCCGTGAGTGAGGTAGAGGAGGAAGAGGAGGAGGAGGAGGAGGAGAAGAGGAAGAAGGGCGCGCCGCAAGGTTGTGGTACGGCAAAATATGTGGGGTATATTAAGAAGACGTCGAAGAAGACTTGGGGATAGTAAGAGAAAGATGGAGAGACTTCTAGTATGGGTGATAAATAAAATGGGTGTAAGAGAGAGAGAGAGAGAGAGAGAGAGAGAGAGAGAGAGAGAGAGAGAGAGAGAGAGAGAGAGAGAGAGAGAGAGAGAGAGTCCTTTTCATTTAAAAACGGTCGTCGATAAGGAATTCACCTAAATCGAGTTTCTCGAATATTTCTTATGGAAAGCTTTAGGCCTCGCAAAATGCTTTCAAGGGAGAGAAGAGAAAAGCGAGACCGAGGAGAAAGAGAGAGAGAGAGAGAGAGGAAGGAGGATCCTTGTCAGGAGGAAAGCGTACAATCTCTCTCAACGTAGACGGAGTCTGTACCAACGCTTTCTCCTTTTAGCAGACGATAGCACTGTCGGTTGGGTGCATTGGTAGAGTAGTGGTGGTGGTGGTGTCGGTGACGGTGGTGGTTGTTGCACCGACCCCTTTGCATTAAGATTAGCGAAAGCTAATGGCACCGCGGAGAAGGACTAGCACTGTCTCTCTCTCTCTCTCTCACCCATCTCACGTTTCCCTTCTTATCCCATGGCTTTCGCCCTGCCCCGTGCAATCTCGACTCGCTACGTGAGTGCTGCTACTGTCGCGGCGAACATACGCAGGGACCAAAGCACGTATTTCGCCCGAGGAACCTGAAAGTGCTCGCAAGTGCGTTCCTACTCTACTTCGGGGTAGTAGAGACGAAAGACGGGAGCCCACCCTTCGATTCACCCTTAACAATTTCACGGAAGAACAATAGGACGGATTTTCCTACGGCGCGTAATTGAAATTTGTTATGGGGGGGAGGGGGGACGACGACTCGTTCGACATTTGAAAAATAAGTTTCTTTCTACGTACACACGTATCCGATTCTTAAACGTATAGTTTGGTGGGTTAAATTCTCCATTTTTTTTTTTTTTTAATTAAATATATATATATATATATATATATATATATATATATATATATAAATATAACTTTTGGAATCCGATTAAATTCCATAAATGGCCCATTAAATATTTCTTCGAGTATATCGTCCGATCGTAACCCAAGTGCGTAATGTAGAATAAGCTCTAGGCAAAGTCAATTAGTATACATTTCGAAAGTTCTTCGTCGTCTGGAGAGAGATCCCTCGTGGTATCATAGCGTTCTCCCAATCGCCCAGGCATACCCTCGCTAAATGGACCGTAGCGTATAATCTAAAGTCCATATGGCCTCGCTGCCGGTACTTATGCCATTACGTTGCATTAGATTAGTATCGGTTGTCTCCATTGTCGAGTACTTTACTACGGACGCGAGGTCCTTACTAACAAAAAGCCTCGTCTGTTCTTGCAAAATTCAACCGTATTTCTCTATCCCTCTCTCCTATTCCTTCGAGATCTCTCTCTCTCTCTCTCTCTCTCTTTCTTTCTTTTATATATATACACATATATATTTCTTCATCGACCAACTCATAATCGAGGTCGCACGTGCTACGTTGTGCGTTTTAAACGAGCATAATCAAATCACTTGCTGATAGGAATGAACTTTAGATATTATATTTCGAATCGAAAACTCAATCGTTAACGTTTGAATCGTTCTTCGTTGAAATTCTTTTGGTTTTTGATAAAAATTATCGTATTGGACGAACATCGACTTGAATTTTGGTGGACAATCGTATGGAAAGGATATTTTATATGGTGACGGAAAGGTGCTCGACGGACCTGTGGATTTTCATGGTCCATCTCGAAATCGATCGATTGTCCACTCCTTCCCTCTCCCTCTATTTCTCTCTCTCTGGATCAGTCGCGTGTTTGGCCTTTACACTCTCGAAAAGGTTCGCTCGCTCGGCCGCTCGCCCGCCAGTGTCTGGTTTTTACGAAATTTATTGGTATGTCGGTGATAGTAAAATCTGTTTGACATGTACCTGTTAATCTACTCTTCGTGTTGTAAATAATTTTATACCCGGGAAAGCTTTTATTAATACCACCTGGCCGTAATTATTGGCAAAAGAAAGAAGAGTTAGAGAGAGAGAGAGAGAGAGAGAGAGAGTGGACGGTTGTTCTCGTTCCATTCTATTATAGTCTAACCCATATAAAAATATCAAGTAATTTGAGATAAATTAAATCGAATTAGTCTACCAACGGTTAACGACACGTTTCATTTCAATGGTCAATCCGTTCGTATATCAATTACAAAATTTATTTCATCAATAATCGCAGCCATTTAGAAAGGAACAATTAACTTCTCGTAGTTAACGATACATGTTTTTATTACGAAGCAAGTTTCCTCTTTATTTTTCCAGGATCGATCGATGTGGTTCGATGAAAAATGTAAAAAGAAAGAAAGCAAAAAGGAACAGAAAAGACAAGAGAAAAAAAAGAAAAGAGAGAGAGAGAGAGAGAGAGAGAGAGAACGAGATAAAATTTAAAACGTAGGAAGACAAATCGACGATAACGTTGAACGATGGTGATCGAAATAACGATTATTCTTTTCCAAGGTTTTCGGTTAGGCAGGGTGTAACGGTTTGGCAAGGCACGCGTGCACTACCCGTCATTACATTGATGTCCCGGCAGCCGGTGCACGTATACGTTAGGCCAATGTTGTATATCAGAACGGATTACGGCGTGCATGGTACCCTCGAGCAATATGTATGAATCAAGAGGGTGGTCGAGAATGCGCCCTGTCCGGGATTACGAACTTGTACCTACCTACCTACCTACCTACCTACCTACCTGATTCGACTACATTCGTTTACGTGCGTGAGAGGGAGAGAAAGAGAGAGAGAGAGAGAGAGAGAGAGAGAGAGAGAGAGAGAGAGAGAGAAGAGCCCTGTTTCAAGTTCAACCTACTCGTTGCCCCACACCTCTCACTCCTCCCTTCGCTACACCTTACTTCCTTCTCAGATAGGGAATTATGCGAGTGCGACATACTGGAAAATTCAATGGGTGTTCTCCCTATTCGAATACTAAGGTATTATAACGCACCTCGTTAGTTTTATCTACTCGAGCTGCTTTTCAGACGATCGTTAATTCCAAAATAAGCTTTCCCCTCTCTCTCTCTCTCTCTCTCTCTCTCCCTCTCATTCTCTCTCTTTTATATATCAGCTGATTTGGACAGTTACATATCTTAATTATATTATTTTTCTTTTCTATCGTCGATTTATTCATACGATTCGTATACCATTGATCGTTAATACGTATAGTAACCCAGATTCGTCGAAGATACGCGATAAAGTATGATTATAATAATATATCATTTTATTTTATTTTTTTTTTCTGTTTTTGTATAATACATAGAACGAACGTTGCGAGGGAACGTTAGATACGATGTAATTGCTATGTCCTGCGAGGATAAATTATTGTGCAAGTATTATACGGTTTCTCGGATATATTGGATATAATTGTAACGACGCACAATTTTTTCTTTCTTTCTTTGTTTTTTCTTTTTTTTTTTTTGTAGGAAGAAAACTCGAACTCTCGTTAGAAATTTAAAATAACAAAGGTGGGTGGGAGGGTAGCGAAAGGCGAGATAGAAGAGCACCGAAACACATCGTATAAGCGTTTGATCTCGATCTCTCACTCTCATTCTCTCTCTCTCTCTCTCTCTCTTTCGCAAATTAATTCGATAATGGGCGAGGATAATGAAAATATTATCCGTGGCCGTATTTAAGCAATCCCCATGGTGGCGGTCTCGCGGCCATTATTATTGGCGGCGGCCGTACTTCGTCGGTGCCTGTGCAATTACGAAACTCGCGAAGCCGCCAGCGGCGCCGTAACGCGTGCGTTACAACGCATTGACGTACTATCGCTAATTATTAAATGGGAATTATCGTTACGAATGGATGATACTAATGCCACACGGTCGAATATTATCCAATCGAACGATTCATGGGTCGATAAATTTGCTTACGTTTTTCTCTCTCTCTCTCTCTCTCTCTCTCTCTCTCTTTACTTTTTCATTTTATTTTTCTTTTGTCTTGTTTTTTTTTTTTTTTTTTTATCGGAGATGCATCAAGAAACGACGCACAGAGAAAGAGTTTCCCGGACGGATATATTATTTGATCGGTATGGAGATAGCTTTGAATCAACGAAAACGGTACTTTTTGAGATAGAAAGACAAAGTGACAAAAGAGAACGATATCGCGAACTCTCGCACGATTCCTATCGTACCAACACCACGCCTCGCTTTCGTGGCACGAAATTAATTAACGATAAGATTAATCAACATAGAAGCTTATATACCACACCTGCTCATTTTATTTCGTTTCTTTTTTCCATTTCTCTTTCCCCCCTCTCTCTTTCTCTCTCTCTCGTTGTGTCTCTCTATCTCTATATAAATTTATCTATTTCCATTACTGCAATAGCATAGACCACATGCTTTCATATCTAACAGAATTTCAGTATATACCTATTGGTCGGTATTATACGAGGTACTCGATTACATCTCTATGCTGATTGGCTAGCGTTACGGTTGAGCGACTCCTCTATCTTCCCCTTCCCGTCGATCTCTCTTTGTCAGCCACCATTGTCCATTACTGTGACGCGTAATTAGAAGATTGTTGCATCGATTTAATCGACATCTTTGCGTATCCGAACGAACGCGATAGACGGAATCATCTCTCTACTAGAGATTATTTTTCCTCCCCTTTTGGTTAAGCAAGCTAGATCGTCTAATTAGATTCAAATACGGGTTCATTGTTATCGGAAGATTCGTATATGTGTGGTATAATATTAATGATATACTTGAAATAAATTGGATTAGGAATTATGCAAAACGAATCCGTGTACCGTATGCGTATTGCGCATTAATATTAGCATAACCGAGTTATGACGTTATAATTGTCATAAATAATTTCAATATATTATATATTATTATTATTATTATTTGACTTATGAAATATATATTTTATTGCACGTTTATATATTTTGTTATAACGAAAGCCTTATACACAGAGTATGTATTTATGTGTGCGCGTACGTATGTGCGTACGTATAAACAAAATAAGCAATGGTCGCGTGCTTGTCCTTGAGCCGAGCAAGGCACTCGCAGTCGAGCTTTGTCCTTCGTAGCGTAAGCATCTCTCTCGAACGTGTGGGAACTTCTTGCGTCTTCTCATCCGAATTTTCTACAATAATTATAGGTACTTTAATTGCTCATTTGGATAATATATTACGGTGTCCCATAAGTCTCTTCCCCTGTTTTTTTTTGTTCATAGTCATTCGTAGCGTGGCGCGGGAGAAACTTAGGGGACACCTTAGTATTTTTAACAACTTTCGACTTTTTAATTAATTATTTATTGTAATCGATCGTTTTATATACACATACATATATATATATATATATATACAAATACACATACATATATATACACATCATATATATACACATATATATACACATACATATATATACACACATATATATATACATACATATATATATACATATATATATGTATATGTGTATATATATATATATATATATATATATATATATATATATACACATACATACAGGGTGTTTCAGCTAAAGGAGGCCGCCTATAACATACATAACATTATACTATTACATATATATATATATATATATATATATATATATATATTTTATTACTTATACGCAATATTTTATCTAGCGAGAAGGAGAAAGAGAGAGGGAGAAGAAGAACGGGCAACAGGACATGTAAACATAACAAAAGACGGCACGGTGTTTAACCTTAAGCTTAGGAAGACGTTTGTTATCGTTTCATTTAAGCGTTCTATATCGATACCGTAAACAGCTCTCCTTTCAGATACATACGTGCTCTCTATAGAATTTTTCTATACTCTTTGTAACATTTATTTATTATTTTTTTTTTTTTTTAACAAGGATCTCCTATACGGTGCAGCTGACATTCGTCGTATTTGAATATCATAGCTTTTAGTATCGTCGAAGAAAACGTTTTAAAATGTATCAAAAGTTAATAGATTATTATTAATTAGACTATTATTAATTAGATAACGTTTTAAAATGTATTGCAAGGTAATAGATGTCGACTCCGATTAGCATAAAGTTTAAGATACGCATTTAATCTTAATATAGTTCGTCATCTATTATTAATTAGATCAGTCGGTTGTAGCACGAGACATGTATATAATATTCACCCTCGTGTAGGCATATTAATGCAATAATTAGTATCACGCTTTCGATTACAATTATGCTCGATTATGTTGATAAGGATCGAATCGATAATTGTTTCCATTATCCTCCTCTTTTTGTACTCATAGTTCAAATTCGATTCATTTTTAACGTTTCGTAACGTATAATTAATTTTTTCTCTTTGTATGACCGATGCTAGCTATTGTAAAAATATTGGTACTAATAGAGCGTAAAAAGGGAGATGCGTCAAGAAAAAGAGACAGAGAGAAAGAGAGAAGGAGAAAGAAAGAAAATAATGACTAGATATAGAGGACGATCGAAACGAATGAGTCAGCAAATCGCAATCAGACAAGATCCAACGTCCTTTTTCCAAGTTCAATGACCGAAGATAACTCTCGTTATCGGTTCGTCTACCAACTCAATATCGAACGTACCTCTCTCTCTCTCTCTCTCTCTCTCTCTCTTTCTCTATCCATCCCTCCTCGTTCCATCTTTCTCACTCTCTATCTCTCAGGGTCTTTACATCTCGATGCACGTTTGTCGCGGACACCAAGCCGTTAGGGTAGCGGTGGTGATGGTGGTGGTGAGATCGGTCGAGGGTGAACGCATAGTTGCACCGAGGGCAGCGACGTAGTACTCCTCTGGTAGTAAACTAAACCGCTTATCGGACGAATACCTCAACGTTACCAAATGCCAAGGAGAAATTCCGCGCTTCTCTTCCCTTGAAAACTGTTGCCCGACGTCGAAAAGACCTTCCCGCTTATGTTACAAAGTACACGGAAGTTATTCTCTTACTTATTCAAATCGTTTATTCGAATGTTAGATATACTTTTAAGTATCCTCGACATAATTATATGTATATATATATATACACACAATACAATTCGAATTCGCTTGAAAGACGAGAGAATTATTCACGCAATCAAAAATAGAAAAATTGTATACTCGTTGATAGATAATATATGTATGTATGTATATGATAGTATCGTGCGATTTATTACATACATACATACATACATATATACATACATATATTTTTGTATAAGTTATTTGAAGAAATAGTCGGTCAAACTTTTTGTCCTTATAGAGGAGCGTATCTTTGTTCGTTCCTTTTCAACGGGAAAGCACGTAACGCAGTTTCCAGTGAGAAAGAGAGAGAGAGAGAGAGAGAGAGAGATTCTGTTATAATTAAACGAAATTAGTAATAATTAGAGTTTATAGGAATAAATACGGGAATGGGAAAATTCGAAAGGCGTAAGAGAAAAGTTGTAGGGGATAATAAAATCGGTAGAATGGTAGTTCGCTTCGTTTAGCAGTAGGGGCGTCGAAGCGGGATACCGGATGGTAACGAAACATTGCAAGAGTGTTGTACCATCTCTACGTTGGAGAAACGAGCCGAGCCGACGGAACAATCTACTTGGCTCTTTAACGACCCCCAAACCCTCTCTCTCTCTCTCTCTCTTTCTCTCGTGTGCGCGCGCGCGCGCGCGCCCGCGTTCACGACTCTTGTAAACATAAACCGGTAGTGAGTCTCGATGGAAATTAGATTGTTGTTACGCCGTCGTCGATGTCTAGGGAGTTTCACGTCAACGACGTCCCTCGTTACGGTCCCTTCTTAGACGACACGTCGAACTTTCCTTTCATTTTATACTTCATCGAGCAACGTGTTATTTCTTAACGACCGCTAAAATTAGTACGACCTTTGACTTCGTTAGTATCATATACGTTAGATCTTCTCCTCGGGAGCGAATTCGTTTGCTGGCGACGATAATAGAAAATATCATTTGATTAACCAAACTTTTATACTCTTAGAGAGAGAGAGAGAGAGAGAGAGAGAGAGAGAGAGAGAGAGAGAGAGAAATTTATACATTTGTCGTAACTAATCGGATAGAATTACTTTCGAACTTTTCGAGTAGTCGACGAATCGGGAGGAGCAAATGGAAGAAAAGAAAAGAAAAGAAAAGAAAAGAAAAAACGTACGTCGTGTAATATTAATCCAAGAAAAAGAACAAACGGGGACAAATAATATCGTAAAATTTATAAGATCCGTCCGTGGGTGTAACCTTTTGAAAGGAATCACCCGTAGAAAGAAAATTGCCACTAAAGTTCTCTCCGGACTGTGCGTCTACTTTAGCCGTCTCCAAAGGCGTGACCATTGGATTTATATTTTCTCCTCTTCGGGGTGTACTATCCTTTCGTCGATAATGTTACGAACGTTTCTCGTGAAATTCACGTTAAGTCGGAACCATAAGTAGAATTGCCCTCTTTCTTTTTCTTTTTCTTTCTTTTTTTTTTTTTTTTTCTTTCTTTTTTATATCCTATCGCGAGGTATTTATGAACGTCGCGATTTAACGTCGAACGTAATATAATAAATATTGCATCCAAATGTATATCCCCCCCGCTCCGCTCCGCCCCGCCCCGTCCCGTTACGTACGTATGTATATATGCATTTCGATAATTACCTAGAGAACAAATTAGTTCAAGTTATTACGGAATCACACATAAGCCGAATTTAAAGCGTTATATCGTTGGGTTGGGTTACCGGGGCCGTCAGTTTGGCTGAAATTTCGGCGTTGTTAGGCCGATGCCGCGCTGTAATAATTTATCTATCCCTACGTAAAATATAGCTCTTCCCGCTGTTGTGCCGTTGTTAGTGAAGCTGGAAAAGCCAGCCAGCCAGCCAGCCAGCTCCCCGCCCGCCCCCCTGCCCTCCCCACCACCGGTTAAATCGCTTTGAAGAGCGAGCGACGCGACCACGAAAGGGGTTCCTTTTACACGAAATACATGTGTATTTAGTTATAGGCGGGTACGCCGGTATTTGGACTATGGCTAAAATTTTACACGAAAATGACCGCGTCGTACGAGAGTACTACTACGTTGTTTTCTCGATAACCCCCATAATCACTTAAGGCGCTTGCTTGGATCGACGTTTTACACGAATTTCCTTACAGTCCTATGGGGACTTTTATTTTTTTTCTTTTTTTTTTTTTCTTTTAATCGCGACGATGATATCGGATTATAACAATTTCGTAGTAATCGCATGATAGCAACGTTACGTCTCATTAAGAAATTCCCTTTTATTTTATTTTTATTTTTATATTTTTTTTTTTTTTTTTCTCAAATCGACCTTACGCGCATTTTAATTTTTGACGACGATAGTTTAGAACACTCAACGATTTCCTGTTGCATGTCGAGAGGGAAAATGGAATGCCATTGTGCGAGATTTGTTTCGTAGATTCATCGATATGTGGGAACGAATCCGCAAGGAAGCACAATAGAGAGAGAGAGAGAGAGAAAGGACATCGATATATCTGTAACTTTGTCCGTATAATGGATTTTACGGGGAACTTCTAGCATAACGATGATCTCGGTGACCCAATGCTGTCATCGAAAATAAATCGACTTGGTTCGTCGATATCCGTTCGTTTCTTCCTTCCTTTGGTTCTAAGGCTAGCCTCTCTCTCTCTCTCTCTCTTTCTCTCTCTCTCGCTCTCTCTAGTGATTGCATTAATAATCCAACTTACAATTAGTTGTTCGAATGTTTCAACGGTTTAGTAGAATATCGGGAAATATTTGATATATCGGTCGTGCGTTAATTTTCCTCTTTCTTTTGATTTATATATCACGAGTACGCGCGAAAAATATTTTTTGTAAGATCGCCTGACCCTCGATAACCGAACAAATAGATATCATTTATTATAAATTACGTAAATTATAGGAGCTCGATGATCTTGGTACGATCTTTGATCTCTCTCTTTTTTTTTTTTTTTTTTTTGCCATGGATAAAAATGAAATTCACGTGACTAAGAAGATGATGATTCTCTTTGATGTATCTAGCTAGCTAGCTAGCTGCCAGACATCCGATTATCGTATTTGATTATTCGCTAAATCCGTCAAAGGAACTCTCGAATACGAATCGCGATTATCAACGTAGTAGAGGATGTCTTGCTTTTCGCCGTAGCTGCTCGTTCGTAATCATCGCACGTAAAAAGCGTACAAAATCTTTTGGGATTTTCTTCGTGGCGGCTCGGTACGCTATTGTATCTGCGCCGAGATGATGGGAAGGAAATATCGAGCTCGAGTAAAAGATTGTAAGACGAGAGAAATCCTAAGAATTTCGTTCTACGACAAATCTTTTACTCGGCGTAATATTCGAAAGATTTTTCACGATCGATAGTTTAATTTCGTTTACGATTCGGAAAGATTTCAATTCTTATTATTATCATCGTCATCGTCGTCGTTATTATTCTTTTTTTTTGTAGTATTTATTTATTAAAATCGTTTATGTTAGTTAAACATATTATAGAGATGTTCACACAATTCCACGAATGTATTTAGTGGAACAACGCAATTTTAGAGATTGGGGTAACGATAAAAAAAGGATTCGGGGTAAAACGAAAAGGAGATTAGATAGTTTTGAGTATTACCGAACTAGATGTATTCCTGCGGTCCTGCGCTGGCATATTTGGTTCGGTCCGATATATCCACGCTTGCTAACGAGCCTAATTGCCATGATCGAATTGCTTTATTAATTGAGTCTGAGCGACACACGAACGGGCTTTTAGGTCGCTCGTTGGATATCCGATATCCGTTAAGCCCTCGAGTAAAGGGTAGAGATCGAGAGGAGGGTTGAGAACGAAAAGGGCTTGTCTCGATGGACCTTCGAATTCTCTTTTCGAAGCGGAGAAGCGGAGAAACTCTTGGAAGAAAGCGAAACGATGTTTCTCACCGGTATTGCCTTTTTCTATACATCGTTTTCCTTCAAACCACATAACTTTTTCTTTCACCGAACTCCGTACTTTGTTTCTTGTCGCGAGCGTCGAGGTTTAAAGGATACGGATGGTAGAAGTAAGAAAACGATAACGCGTGTCCCCCCCCCCCCCCCCCGCCACACTATCTCTTTTTGCGCAAAGATGCGAGGACAGGGAAGGGAACTCGATGAAACTTCCCTTCCAAAGTGGAATTCCGTTAAAATTAGTAAGGAACTTTCTTTTCGATGGGTTTGACCCCGCTTTAAAGTTAAGTGGCGGGAGGAGGAGCATTCGAGAAGCGGGTCATCAACATTTTCCTCGAAATCGAAACGACGTTCAAAGCGTTAAACGAACGAACCGAATCATTTTCATACGGTCTTTTTTTTTTTTTTTTTATCATCTCTCGACTGTATTCTCACGCGAACGAGTAACGAAAAATTGATCGACGCTTTAAAATCCTGCGAGAAGGAACTAAGGGCGGAGATACGCGCGTCGAAGGTTGGAACGCGAATTCTCCTTTTTTTTTTTTTTTTTTTTTTTCTTTCTCTCGTTAGACAACGAAGAATGGAGAGAGACGAAAAGCCAGTCGTAACGTCGTCGTCGTCGTCGTCGTCGTCGTATGGATGTTGGAAGAGAAAACAAGAAAATATATCACGTTTATCCACAAATTATCACTTCCTATTACCGCGGAACGTTAACGCGTACCGCAGCTCCACGCTTCGTTTCACATAATTACGGGGTTGGCTTGATGGTATAGCGTAGGAACGACGACACCCCCTAACTCACTGTACTTTCAACGACAGGGGATGATGGTACTATTACGTTCTCCATAGGGTTGTGGACCCCTTTATTATCTCCTTCCTATATATTTTTCTTTTGTATATTATATTATTTTCTTTTTGTTTTTATTTTTGTTTCTTTACAATACTTATCACGAACACGCGCACCTTTTCCTTTTTTCTTTTTTCTTTTTTCTTTTTTCTTTTTTTTTTCCCGTCATCTTTTCGACTTTTATGTTTCGTCACAAAATCCTTTCTACATTTTTTTATCCTTCTCTCTCTCTCTCTCTCTTTCTCTTTCTCATCCTCTTTTCTGCGTTTCGTTTTGTTGTTTGTTTGTTTTTTTTGAGGACGTCAACGCACGTGGCACAGCATCCTTACGTTACACGCATTATTCGCGTACGCGAAGCGGACCGCGAAACGAGATTTCACGCGGTACGGAAGATGCTTCTTGCTCTTGGTTACTATGCGCTCGTTTCTCCCAGATGACGCATACGTATTCCTCTCCCTCTGTTCTCTCGGATATATCCTCCGCGCGTAATGACTTTTCTCCGTTCAACCTGTGTATGTATGTATGTATGTATGTATGTATGTATGTACGTTGTAACAACGTAGAGAATACGGTACGAACGGACCAGCACGTTAGTCACTTTTAGCTTGGATTCGACTTATAAGCAAGAAACATCTTCCCTACCGTGTAATTTACCCTTTTTATTTATACTTTTATTCCTTACATTGTTATTTCTTCAATTTACCTTTATTTATAGAATTGCATCGGACGTTTTCCCCCTTGAATAGACTATTACTTCATTCATTCATTTATATATAAATATATATATATATATATATATATATATATATTTTTTTTTTATTATATAACTTTTACTAGCTTAAATCGTTTGTATTAAATTATAGTAAAGATTTAGTCTCGTAGATTAACGAGATGAAGGCATCGATAAAAAACGATAAATCTATAAACGATAGTCGAATTGATTCGTAGAACTAATATGAAATTCTTTGAGGGATAACATAAGGATAGATAATCGAAATATTTCACTCGTTCTAGGAACGATAGAAATTATCGTCGATCAATATACGTAACAATCTTGTGATACGATTAAATACCTGAACGAACGAACGAACGAACGAACGAACGAACGAACGAACGAACGAACGTACATAGTTAGTCCTCTCGTACTCGTAAAGTATTAAAACGTTGATATTTTCGTGGCAATCGAAGCGTTGAAAAAACATAAAGGAAGTAACGCTGAGCGCATATCGTCGTCGTCCTCGTTGTCGCATATCGTTGTCGTGGCTTCGAGGATAAATTTATCCCGGGCATAGAGCGAGGCTGGGTACGACAAAGCGATGCGCGAGCCTATAACGATAAGGGGTAAATGGGAGGGCGAGGGAGGGGAGGAAGAAGTGTATGGTAGACGAAACGCGTACGTACTAACTCCTGTGTATGCGCCTTTTACATATACACGTCCAACGGTGAAATATTCAGGCTCGCATTAACGCGTGAAATATTAACTATCCTCCGCCCCCTCTTTCCACTTCGGTCGCGGCATCGTCGAATGCGGAATCTCCTGGTGAGTCAGAATAAACGCGAACGAGAGAAGAGAGGAGAAATGAGAGAAGAAAAATACACACACGCGCACGCACGCGTACGCTCGAGAACGAGAGAATATGTATATATATAACACACGCGTATAGTAAACCATTGCATAATTCAAAAAGAAATATATTCTCGTTTCAATAGGAATAATACGTACGTACGTACGTACGAAGATTATCCATTGAAAAGGTATTTGTAATTATTTTATTAAAATTTTATTCGTATTTACGATTATTTATTTTTTCTTTTGTTTTTTCGTTTTTTCTTTCAAACGCGAGATAATTATACGATTTATATATATATATATATATATATATATATATATATATATATATATATATAATGTTATATACGAGTGTATCGAAGGTTGGATTCAGCTACTAAATTACGACCGTATTATCCGTATTTTTTCAATGGAGTATTGAAAATCTTTCGTAACCTTTTTTCCCCCCCTCTCTCTCTCTCTCTTTTCTTTCTTTCCTTTTTTTTTTCGATTTATTATTTTCCCTCGGAAATAGAGAATATAGCAGGAAGTACGAACTCGTTGAGGGCGTTCGTTTAACGGGAATAAAATTGCTGACGATAATAACAATTCGGAATTGCATCTCGTCGAATCGTCGAATGGTCTAAAAGAAGAAGAAGATGTTCTCGGATATTCTCGATAATTAATATCAGGTCAGTCGTGACGATGTAAATGTAAACGAGAGCCAATGGATATTACCCACTGGTTCGATCCTCAAATCCGCATTTAAACGTGGATCGGTACGTTAAAGGAGAAAGAACTAACGATTTTTTTATTAACGTATTTATTAATTTAATTCTCTCTCTCTCTCTCTCTCTATTCATCCTACAAATTCTCGTTAAAAAAGTACGTTAAAACGAAATAAACGGGGGCGTTTATGCATTTTGTAAAATACCTTAAGTAACGAAAGCGTCGCACATTTTTGTAATCATTATCGATTATTTCGAATGAAAGAGAATTATCGACAGAAGGGATTATCGACATATTTGTCGAGACTACTAGTAATAATAATCATAATAGTAATAGCAGTAGTAGTAGTAGTAGTAGTAGTAGTAGTAGTAGTAGTAGTAGTAGTAGTAGTAGTAGTAATAGTAATGGTAGTAGGAAGAGAAGTAATTCGATTCTTCGTACACATCGCATTTGAGATAATCGACCCTAACAGATCCTTTCCCGGTCTCTCTCCAGCCATCCCGAAGGATCGAACGATCCGGAACCGCGAGATCAAGCTAGATATCAGGGATGAGAGAGGGCGCTTCGTAGTAGTCTAGGAACCAACCAGAAAGTACAGTAGGGTGGTGATCCCGTTGGGTTTCGTCTTTCGGGCTAACGTCAGAGAGAAAATAGTGCGAGTGAGTGAAAGAGAGAAAGAGAGAGAGAGAGAGAGAGAGAGAGAGAGAGAGAGAGAGTGTGTGTGTGTGTGTGTGTGTATGTGTAAGAGAAAGGAAAGAGGAGGAAGATAGCCAAGTTATTTGAAGGCAAGCTCGCTCGATCTCGCGTTAAATAACAATAGCAGGACACCCTAAAAAGGGAGAACTTAACGTGGCCATCGATCAAGAGGGATCAAGTTGAAAATAGGGGGATGATTTCTCTTTCTCTCTCTCTCTCTCTCTCTCTCTCTCTATCTATTTTTTTTTCCAAGAGCGAACTGCAACCGGTAGGGACGCTGGGGTCAAGCGTAACGGAAAAGGATAATGCAGCAACAGCGGCAGGAACCTTCGCGTTGCTCCTCTCTCCCAAGCCCTTTTTCTTCTCTCTCTCTCTCTCTCTCTCTCCCTGCCTTTCCCGTTCTCCCTACCATTCGACTCCCAAAGGAGAAATACACCGGAAAGTCGAGAATGGCATACTTACTTAATTGCGCGCGGCCACGCTCTCTAATGCGTTATGCTAATGAGTTGAGATTTATGGCGGGGACGTTTAAGAGTTTACCTCGATTAAAGGTGAGCAACGACCACCGCTCTAAAATACTTTATTTTTCTCTCTCTGTCTCTCTGTCTCTCTGTCTCTCTCTCTCTCTCTCTCTTTTTCTCTTGATAAAATAAATCTAATAGTTCTGTTAAATATATACGATATTTAATATACAACGATCTCGTGCGCTTTTTATTTTTAAATTCTTTATTTATTAAATCGTTTCATTTTTCTATTTTAATATTAATACATATATTTATACACACACACACACACACATGTATATAAAGAGAGAGAGAGAGAGAGAGAGAGAGAGAGAGAGAGAGAGAGAGAGAGAGAGAGAAAGAGATAGATGAAGGGTTCATCTTGAAAACAATTTATTATTGTAAAATAATACCCAGTCTCTCTCTAAGATTCGACAACGAACATTTGTTTCCTGGGGGATATTTCATAGGAAACAAAAACTCGCGACAAAGAGCTATATACGTGGGTTCTCTTTCTTTTTACGCGATAACAACGAGGCTAATTTTGATGACTAGTATATAGAAAGCACTGGTAGCCCTTTACGCTCGCCCTCGCTTCCACTACCATCCCTTTCTAACTCCTTCAAGATTATCTTTAACGAGCATGCTTTCTACTCGATTACGATCGCCGACACGACGCGACGCGACGCTACGTTGAAAGAACGGAGGAAGGGAGGAAGGGTTCGACGGACGAAGCGAGGAAAAGGCGGGAAATTCAAGAGGAAAGGAAAAGGGAGGGGAAAAAGCGAGCGTTGTCGCGTTTTTGGAATCACTGAAGGGTGGACATTAAACGGTCCTGCGTGTCACAACTTCGTGACGTTTTCTACTCGTAATAACACCATGTCGTTGCTTTCCACGCGAACGTTCTCGAGAGGCATTGAAAAGCCTTGGGGTAGGTCCATATGTGTGTGTGTGTGTCAGAGACAGAGAGAGAGAGAGAGAGAGAGGGAAGAAGAGGAGGAGGAGGAGGAGGAGGAGGAGGAGGAGGCACTTAACCGAGCGTCGCTGCTCACGCACGCTAATTGACGTTGATTAATATCCACCTCTTCGCCAATCTTTTTCATTTAATTCAATTTCTTTGGTGCTTATCTCAATGCGTTCTATAAAAACAAACTAAAGAGAGAGAGAGAGAGAGAGAGAGAGAGGAAATGTTAGCAAGCCATCGAGAAAAGCGTTTGTTTTCTCGAGTAGCTTTAGCTTTTCGTGAAATCCATTCAGATGGCTAAAAGTTTGTTTAGCTTTTGAGCTTTTCATTCTTCCCTTGCGCTACTTGCACGTTCGTTCGTTCGTTCGTTCGTTCGAATTCGTTCGAATTCGTTTTCTAGAGTTTTATTCTTTGTCTCGTTCGCAAAATTCGTCTTTGTTTATTATTTGTACGTTCACATTACTCGTATTGTTTACCGACAAACACGTACGTACGGACTCATTTGACTTTTATTCGAGGAAAATTATATGTCGTGCCTAACGCGTAATCGCCGAAGAGTGGTACAATCTATGCCTGTGTGCGAACGCTTTCTTTGGAAATTACGGACATATGTTAGGAATGTTCGTTTAGTCGTATAAGAAGAAGAAGAAGAAGAAGAAGAAGAAGAAGAAAGAAAAAAGAAAAATTGAAATCGCAAAAGTATAGACGAATGATCTGTCCCTCGAATTTTTATGCAAATCAAAGCAAAGTAAAATCGTAGGGTTCACACGTTCGGACGATGAAAATTAATTACATGGAGTTCGCGACGAAGAAGAAAAAGAAAAAGGGAGAAAATATTTTCACTTTCCGTATAGATCCTGTTCGTTTTAATAAAATGGAAAAAGATCGATCGCGGTTCCGATAGGAAAGTTCGAAAGTCCGAAGAGCTTTTGCGACGTCTACGAGATCGAAGCCGGAATTATCGGCTGTTTTCATTGAAATACGTTCATTTTTTTTTTTTTTCGTTTCGATGGACGCGCCGAAGAATAGGAGATTCGAGTGAAGAGAATTTCGTTGTTCCTTTCTCTCTCTCTCTCTCTTTCTTTCTCTACTATATAGGAGTATTCGCAAATCTCTCCTAATCCGACGTACATACGAACAGAGTGGCGTACGGACTCGAGCCAAGGATTCGATGCGGATTGTGACTGTACTTTATTACTGGCTAGCCATCGTAAAGAGGAGGATAGCCAAGAGGATCGCCAGAGGATAGTCACGATAGAGAGAGAGAGAGAGAGAGAGAGAGAGAGAGAGAGAGAGAGAGAGAGAGAGAGAGATAGAGATAGACAGATAGATAGATAAAGAAGAAGAAAGAGAAAGAGAGAAAGAGAGAGACCTATGCAAAGAACTATTCAAAACTTCGTATAAAATAACTTGAAATAGGATGACGATACGTTTTCCAACACATTTTTTTCATATTCTTCTTTTCCTTCTATCTCTCTATATCTCTCTCTCTCTCTCTCTCTAAAGACTTTCATTCCAATAATAAAATATGTATTTATCGTAGTCGGAATTGTAAACATTTGGAATTATCCTTTTCGTTTTTTTTATTTCTGATTCGAAATGTCAAGAGCGGGCGGAATGACAAAAAGAGAGAGAGAGAGAGAGAGAGAGAGAGAGTTCTCGTTCGTTGGAATGAAATATTTAAGTTACTTTTCCAAAAGTGTGCGTCTATATCTCTCTTGCTCTCTTTTTGCGCGTCTGCTTTTCTTTTTCTTTCTTTCTTTTTTTCTTTCCTTTTTTTTTCCCAACGAAAAGCCGACACATTGCAGAAAGTTGAAACGTGACGTGTTATACACGCGTACACGCGTGCAGGTGGTAAGCGTGTATACATACATACATACATACATACATACATATATACATACGCGATCTACGGTAACGTTTAAATCTGTGGCGAGAATGCGTTCGCGTGCACCCATTCGCGGGAGTAGTTTTGGCGCAAAATGTCCGTTATGTACACTCGAGAGAAAGATAGAGAGAGAGAGAGAGAGAGAGAGAGAGAGAGAGAGAGAGAGAGAAATAAATATTTAGATTTTTACGATTTCCATAGCTCGGCCCGCTTTATCCAGCTGGCCGGCTATGATTTTTCTTTTCCTCTCGTCTCTAGCGACGAGAAATGAAACGTTCTCGTAAGAATGAAAAAGAAAGGACGAAGACATATCCGGTGAAAACACTTCTCTCAGAGATAACGTTCTTTAAAGTGCTATCGTCCGACTCTCGGATGGTCGGTCTTAAAGGGCGAATTCTAAAAGGGAAAGAGAAAGAGAGAGAGAGAGAGAGAGAGAGAGAGAGAGAGGGGGAAGAGAGGGAAGAGAGAGGTTATACGACGGCCATTAAGGAGGAACAAAGGAGAGGACCGAAGGAAAGTAAAACCGTAGCATTTAACTCGTTGAATTTCATCTTCGTGTAAAAAAAAGTTTATGCAATCGTTAATAATCGATGACGTTATCGTATGTCGATTATAAGTCAATTGTCATTATTATTATTTGACTGATACGTAAGAGATTCTTTTTTCTTTTATTTTCTGTCTTTCTTTTTTTCTTTTAACAGAATTTATATAAAAAGACGATGTATGTATATATTCGTAAACTTGCCGAGGGAGGAAGACATTATCGAAGAGATAAATCTTCGGACAAACAAGATTTGTGTTGTTTCTTCCTCTTTTTCTTTTTCTCTTTTTCTTTTTCTTACGTCGGATCAAGTTTATCTCTTCGTTCGGCAAAGAGGGAGCTGAGGGGGAGGGTGAACTTTCGTGGCACCGCGATAATGACTATAATATGTCTCAATTTCGATAGATCGAAGAAGCGAAAAGAAAATAAAAGAACGTCCAGAGAGAGAGAGAGAGAGAGTTGGTAAACATTTTCCGAAGCTTTGACGTTATCACGATGATAAAACATTTGGCCCCATGGTTGCCTCAGTTTCTCCATCCACGCGTTTCGCATGTTATTCGCATACTGATCGTTCCATCATCTACCATAAGCAGCGTCGTCGGATCGACGGATCGACGGATCGGATCGGGTCGCAAAATTTTTCGAAATATCCGCGCGAAATTCCTCCTACCTTTTTCCTAACTTTATCAAAATTTTTCCAAGCCGGAAGAATTCGTGTATCTCTCTCTCTCTCTCTCTCTCTCTCTCTCTCGAAAATTCGAGTTCAAAATGGGAACGAGAACGTTCGCGTTCATTTATTCGTACAAATAAAACTATATCTGGTTAGTGTTAATGCTACGAACTAGAGGATTAAAGCTCTCTTATGTATGCAAGTAAAAACGCATATTTTATACGTTATATGCGACGCGCAAAACGATCGACTAATATCAGCGTAATCTACGTAGCTCTAATACTCGTACTCAGTTCGACGATAACTAAACACGCATGTTGCGATTATTCGATTAATTCTATACGCATAGCCGCGAGTACGATGAATTATTATCGTTCGATAAAATTAGAGTGATATTGTGCGCATTTACATACTCTCATAAATATTAGATTATTTACAAAGAGATTTATAGAGAGCCCCGTCGTCGTCGTTGTCGTCGTCGTGTATAATTTGTTGTCTCCGACGATCAGCCAGCCGTTTTTTATTTAAAAAACGAGATATACGGATTAGCTAATTATCGATTTAGAAGTTGTCATCCTTTTTTTTTTTTCTTTTTTGCAAGTATCGAACAAATCGTAAGGTCCAATTGAATATTTAATCTGTATCTCGGAATTGTGCAGACAACGATAATTTAAAAATTAGTGAAACATAAATCGGTCTAGATCTCGTTTATTTTCCAATGACGTGTAAAATACAAGGCGAGTTTTCATTCGCGCTCATTTCGACGATAATCATTCGGCGGGGCTCGTTAACGCGTCAAATCGTACACGAGACAAAGCGTTGATAACGAGACCGTGCGGTATTCTTGAGTAAATCATTTTTGAGGAAAAATAAAAAGAAGAAAAAATCGTTTCGACACAACCCATCTGTAAAACCATCTGTCTATGATGACAATCCTATTTTCTTCTCAAATAGATAGAAAAGTTGTTTCTCATCTTGGTGAAGTCAAAGTTCACTGCTACTAGTCTTGGTAAGGTCGTCGATACTTTAATTAACGAGCTTCTGCCCGAACGAACGACAAAGTTATAATTGAGAGAAGAGAAAAATGTCTCTCTCTCTCTCTCTCTCTTTCTCTATCTCTCTTGGTGATCTTGATTTCAACTTGAAACTTTTCTTCGATGTTTCATAATTACAAGAAATAGAATTAGAAAGAAGAAGAAGAAGAAGAAGAAGAAGAAAAAGAAGAGAGAAAAAAAATATATATATATATATATATATATATATATATATATAGAAATCGTATAAGAAAAAAAGTCAAGGAAAGTGTAATCAAGCTAATCAAAAGGCAGACTCGTTCGGGGTCTGATCATAGAGAGGTCTACCTGAGGAAGGTCCGAAGGATAGGAAAAAAAAAAAGAGCGACGAGTGAAGAGGCCCTTTGTCCCTTTTGGGGGCAAGGGTGATGGTGGTAACGTTGGTGGTGTCGGCTCGGACTCCTGGATCTCATGTCTTAGAGACTTGTTTGCGGTTATAGCGTCGGCGTTGTACCCGACTAATTCGAAACTACATATTTAAAGCTGGGCAAACTCTCTGGGGTTGCCGAGGCAACCGCCGAACGTACAAAGAAGTCACTAGCCGCGAGGGACTTGAAAACTCTCGTTTCTGCGAGCCAGAGGAATCGTAGAGGCTCGAAAAGAGGACTTGGAGAGTGTCGAGCCGCCGAGTGTGGTTGAGAAAGGGCTGGAAGAGGAAAAGGTGGGTGAGAGTGAGAGAAGTTCCTCCGATGACGACTACGACTACGACTACGACTACGACTACGATTACGAGGAGGAGTCATAGTATTCTATTCGTCTTTCTCTATCTCGCGTGTGCCTATACGATGGGAAGGATGAAAGAGAAAGATGAAGTCCGATGTTCTCACTTTTTCAGTGTCCATCTCTCTAGATAAGAGATGAACAAGCCCGATGTCTGCATCCTTGTCCAACGGGACGTTGCTTTTAATTAATCACTTTCCCTACCCTATCCCTCCCCTCTTCCCTCGAATGAAAACTCATTTCGTTAAGTGATCGTAGGTACATGTATGTATATAAATAAAAGATAAGAAAAGAAAAGGAAAGGAGAAAAAAGAAAAAAAGAAAACAATTTGAATTTAAAAGACAAAAACGATGAGCGAGATTTGTCGGAAAGAATTCTTCTCTATGTTGAATTATGCAACGAGGAATAATTTTAAGTTCATAAAAAGGAACGACGAGATCGCTATCGTTTTAACGAGCAACAAAAATGACGAGTGGCTGGCTCGGTTATACCAGGGAAGTCTGATTATCGGTGCACGTTCGTTCCTCGAAACGCATTAAAATCACTTTTCCTCGTATTAAGAACACGATCATAATAGGATGAAGCTTGAAATATCGTTGCGGTCACGAATCTCGTCGGGCATGGTGTTACTTGCCTAGCGCCCGTGCGCGTTACGTGTATGATGATGTATTCACGAGTGCTGAATTACGAGCGTACGCGCGAGCGATAAGTAGAATCGTCGCACGTAAATTGCAACGCTTTGAAGGATAATTATTATATGTATGTGTGTATATGCTCTCACGTACCTCCACGTATAACAAATGCACATGTGTGTTGCGCTATAGACGAGAGATAACCGTGCCTTTTACCGATTCAAATGTCTTCGATATCTTCAAGAAGGACGCTAACGAGTATTATTTTTATGATCTCCATCTCTCTCTCTCTCTCTCTCTCTCTTTTTTTTTCTGTATCGTTAATAGAAATGATATATTATCAATTGATTCAATGTTGAAAATTACTAATAACATACATAATTATTACGAATTTAATTAAAATAACTGATAAAATAGCGATGCCAACAATTTTCGAAGTAATTAACATAAACGTAATATATATAAATATATATATATATATATATATATATATATATATATATATATATGTGTGTGTGTGTTGTATGTATAGATGTTAAAATGAGTAAATAATATGAAACACAGGCAGAAACGAATATATCGCCTGTTGAATATAAACTGTTCTCATTAGAAATAACTATACGCGAAGACCAGAAAATTCAAAGGGTGGTCACGTAGTTTGCAATTAATTGTCCGAAATGGTAGCTCCATCTAGCCTGTTAATTAGAACGAAGCCACGTTCTAACGATGGATGCAAGCTGTAAGCTGAGGTGCTGAGATGCTATGACGCCTTCCTTGCACCTTGTAGCTTGCCTACTACTACCACTACTACTACTACTACTACTACTCTCTCTCTCTCTCTCTCTCTCTCTCTCTCTCTTCTATGTAGAACGTTTAAGAGCTGGCGTATATTCTCGCAACATAGACAGGAACTTCCCACCTAGAGATAGGACGTGGTTTAATCTTGAGCCGATATAGCTTGGTAATCTTCTGGATATTTCTCTCTCTCTCTCTCTCTCTCTCTCTATCTATCTATCTATCTCTATCTCTATCTGTCTATCTGTCTGTCTGTCTGTCCGTCCGTCCGTCCGTCTTTAGCTTCCATTTCGGTCAAGGAAAATTATGTTCGTGTCGAAGAGCCACGCCTCCGAAGCCGATGAATTTCTACGGTAACGATCGACTTTGGTTATCGATGAGCTTCTACGTTCTTAACGATGGTCCATTTCCATGGCAAATCCTAATGGAAAGACACAATCACTTTGTGATTTTCTAATGGAAACATAGATACTTATTATTTTAACTTTTCTTTTTTCTCATCCTTTCTTTTCCTTTTCTTTCTTTTCTTTTCTTTTCTTTTCTTTTGTCTCGAACAAGCAATAAAAAAGATATCTTTGTTAATTCTATCACGTAGAGTCATCCTATCTTTCCCCTCTTTGCGTTTCATCCGGCAATCTCGGAAGAAGCTTCTTTCCTTTAATAATATTAATAATAATAATAATAATAATAATAATAATAATAATAATAATAATAATAATAATAATATATATATATATTTTTTTTTCTTAACGAGAGGAGATCAAAAAGAGTTGAAGATAATTACAGGATCTTTCTTTCTAATAAAATTGGCGAGAGACTTTTTTTTTCATCTCACTCTCTCTCTCTCTCTCTCTCTCTCGTTTCATTAAATGACTTACTTTGATTTTATGAATGAATCTATGAATCTATACAAAAAAGAATAATATTGTTAATTAATTTGAAATTGCATATGAGATGCGTACGAGAGAGATAGAGAGATGGAGAGAGAGAGAGAGAGAGAGTCAGAGACAGAGAGAGGGGAAGAGTACTAATCCAGGTATTTTGGGTGAGAACATACAGTCTGTTCGTGTAACGCGATTCTCATTGGTGAGAACCTGGGTGGGGGGAGAGTGGGTGGGTGGGTTAGTGAGAACGAGAGAGCAGGGAGATGTGCAGGATCCCTCATCCATCAAGGCAAACGGTACAAGGACGACATTAGCAGCACTTAGTGCTCACGAAGTGCTGATTCGGTGCGACACCGATGCTCGAACGGCCGTCGAATAACAAGAACTCCCCCTGCTCATCAGCTTACGAGCTTTGTCCGGGGGGCGGGGGAGAGTGGGTAGGAATAGAGAGAGAGAGAGGGAGGGAGAGGGAGAGGGAGAGAGATGGACGAGGAAAGTTTATATTCGGCCGGCCGGTGCGTCGAAATCTTTTACGAATTCGTCATAACCGATTATTTCCTTCGAAGACTCTCGATTAAATACATTCCAATAATCCCTTACATGTTCCACAATCGACTTTCCATCGATCTTCTTCTCGATCTTTAGGATAGTTTGAAAGATTGTCCGAACGATTCATTCAAGAGCCCTTTTTTATTTCTAACGTTTCGTCGCAAATCGATCTCCCACTTGATCTTTATAGGATACTCGGAAAGATCGTTGAACCGATCCGATCCGATCAGTGTTTAGAAGATTACATCGAAGATTTTCGGCTAGATTCTAATTAGAATATCTAACGGGTACGTCCCAATGCTTGTATCGAAATCGGTGGTGACATTTGGAAGAAAGAAGAAAGAGGAAAGGAAAAAGATAAAAAGGGAAGAAGAAGCGGGCTTTCCGGGCATCAGCAAATCGAGTAAGGTAGGGTCGATTGGTCGTGGGACTGGCGATTAGTAGGCATTAGAAATAGATGGCCGGTTTGCGGGGGATCTCAACGGCTCTCCCATGGTATTAGAAAGGATTACGCTTAGGATTAGGCCTACGATTCGGCTCGAGCTACGGATCGAGATTCTCTACGCCCTAAGGAGATTCCACGGGGAAACGGACTATATGTAATCGTCATCTCTCTTCATCGTCGACGTCTCTTTCTTTATTTCTCTCTTTCTCTCTCTTTTTGTCTGATCAAATCCGAAGCATTTCGAAACGTCGATAAAATATCCATTCGATATCAACGGTAGGTAGGTAGGTAGGTTATCGCGTTACAGATTTTCGCTCGAATCGATTCCGATACTTTGACTTGTCGTAAAAGTTTTTTCGCGCGAACGTTAGAACGATATCACGGTAATAGCAAGACCGTAGAAATTTTTATGATCGATCGTATCGAGATAGAGAGATAGGGGGGAGGGGGGGGGGCTCGATTAAACTCGCAGAACACGCATCTGCCCTTTATAATTCTACTTGTGTTACGTCATTTTTTGTTTCTTTCCTTTTCTTTATTGACCAACGAGGATATTTCTTTATGGCGACAGTCAGTGGAAAAAGGAGAGCGAGAGAAGGAAAGGTAAAAGAAATGTAGCAGGATATTGCATGGCTTTTGCGAGTAGTAAGGAAATGATGATGATGATAATAATAATAATAATAATATCGACTTTTTGAAACATCGGTTATCTCCTTTAGAGAAGAAATGATCTTTTAAAGGGACCAAAAGTACCCTTAAAAATATTTCACCCTTAATCCTAGTCTCGTTAACGTTTATACGTTAACGTTGCTTCGCAATCGCGATATCATAAATAAATTGTACGTTGTAATTGTTGGTCTTTAGATAGCCCCCCACCCTTATCATCGTAAGTCACTCCCAATAGGGGTGATGCTAGGGATGAAAGAGAGTGAGAGAGAGAGAGAGAGAGAGAGAGGGTCGAAAGAGGTCGTAGCCGATACCGCAGGACGAAGCTAGTCGAGCGTTGGGAAGTGCTTTAAAATGATTTATTCGATACGTTCGGTGTGCGAGGGAGACGAGGGAAATGAAGGCGTTTAATATGATAAAACGCTCGAGCGTAACTTTAATCGTTTTCCAGCGTGCTTTTGGCTAAAAGTTTAGCCGATCCTAGAGAGTTAGAAAAATTTACACTCCTCGTGAAAGACCCGGGGAAGGGTTTCGGTTGACAGAAACTCAAGTTTGTCGAGTGAAAAAAAGAGAAAAAAGAAAGAAAAGAGTAGAGAGATTTGCTTCCCGTGAATCAGAAAAATGAACAAGATAAAACTTACTACGTTGTTGATGGGATAAATAATAAAAATAAATATTAGACGTGTACATTAGTAAAATATAATAATAATAATAATAATACGAATAATAAAATATTTATATGATATAAACAAAAGTGAAGAAAGAACGAAAACGAACGAAAGGGAAAACAAACAAATAAATTAATAAATAAATAAATAAATAAATAAATAAATAAATAGATTAATAAAGCATCGATATCTTAATTTAAATAGGATAATAATATTGATTGTGTGTATGTGTGTGTTTGCGTGGGGTCGGAGAAAGACAGTCAATTTCTTTGTTGGTCAAAAACTGTGAGAGTAAAGCGAGAGAGGGCCAATTTCGGCATTTAATAACGACGGCAAAGCCAACACCGAGCGACGATACAGGTCGCATTTATTTCGACGATCGCGCTGGACCCTCGTATAAGGGCAATCATCGAGAGAGCTCGCGGAGGGTGATCACCAGTTCTCTCGGTGTTCCCTATAAGCTCGTGTGCCACTAATCCGAAAGCCATATAGACCGACGTGGATGAAAGCCAAGGGGTGGAAGGGACACGGGGGTAGAAAGGGGGAGAAACGAACGTACCAGGGCGAAGAACTTGGCTCCTGGACTCACGCAAACGATTTCCGACTCTTTGGACACATATACACACACACAGATATATATATATATATATATATATATATATATATAATATATACAATATATATATATATATATATATATTTTATATATGTGTATGTATATTATATATCTCTTTTTCTCTCTCCCTCTTTCTCTTACTCTTTCTCTTTGAGGGTAGATGTGCGCCTGTAGCTATACTATACTCAAATTAGGGTCCTTGCGAAAATCCGCCTATAAACACTCGGCTCTGTACGCTTCGAATTTGAATATCTCTTGAACGAGCCATCGACGTGATACCGGCTAAACTACGAATGCAATAACGACGATGACGACTTTAGAGGAGTAAGAATCCGATATCCAATAGGTGTTTCGTAAAAACGACGTTCCACCGGATAACATTGGACCCATTGGCACGTGTTCCCTACGTTCATTATCGAGCTACTGTAGTGGGATACGTACTTTGAAATACAGAGCGAGAGAGAGAGAGAGAGAGAGAGAGAGAGAGAGAGAGAGAGAGAGACATGAGGGGCGGGGAGTGGGAGGGCTGGCTCCAGTAAAAATCTCTACTCTACTCTACTCTACTCTACTCTACTCTACTCTACTCTACTCTACTCTACTCTCTAGCTTGGCTATCGGTCTAGTCGGTTCGTGTACACTTGGCTTACCAAGCCGTCTGCCAAGTTTTATGAAACTTTTGCGACCAACGTTTCAGGACGAAGCAAAAGCTTCTTTTTCTCCCCCCCCCCCCCTCTCTCTCTCTCACTCTGTTCGCTTGATTAACCGACTTGTCGTTATGTCACTTCGGCCCGCGTCTTCTCCTCGAGTCCCTTCAGTTTAGTGATCATCATAGATGGTCCAATTTTTTCCTTTCCTTCCTATTTTCTTTTCTCGCTTTTTTCTTTTTTCTTTTTTTTTTTTTTTTTTGTTCAAGTCCGAGATTCGAAACGAAATACTGGAAAGGAGAAAGCCCTTTAGGGAGTAGGAATCGAGGGTTAACAACGTTCGTTGAATTTTTTCACGATACCAAACGATAACGTTATTAGGCGGAACGGGGAAATAGGTTTTTCGGCATGTTTTTTGTTTTGTTTTTTGCTCGCGGTGCGTTACTTTTACGTTACGCTTAGCGGCACGACGACGGCGACTTGGGCACGCTCATGCGTTATCCGTTAACACCGGAGTGCACCGGTGCGCGCTCGGCCACTTTAGTTGCAAATTATGAGCTCCGCTGTACTTTCTGCTTCGCGCTAATCCACGCTACGCTTTTTATACGAATATTTTTTCATCCACTCCCGTTGCGCTTGAAAAAAAAAAACCTGTTAAACTTCGATAGGGAATAATTATTTGAAGAAAATTATACTTGCTTTCTTATTTGAATTTTTTTCTTTTATTTGATTAATTTCTCTCTCTCTCTCTCTTTTTTTTTTCTTTTTTCTTTCTATCAATCGACGGATCAGTAACAAATTACGTTTTAATTATAGGATGACTATAATGTTATAGCTGGGTAAACGTAGGCGGGCTTAATACTAATTGCATGATAATATCTATAAAAAGAAGTGAAAAATTTTAATATATATATATATGTGTGTGTGTGTGTGTGTGAGTGTGTATATGTATATAAAGAAATATAACGAGCCACTCTCTTTTTCTTTCTTTCCTCTCTCTCTCTCTCTTTCTTTCTCGTAACACTTGAAAGAAGATCGTCGTTCGAAGGCTTTGTCTCTTTAGGAAGACGTACGGCCATTGTCTTTCGGGAAGGCGCAACGTTTCACTGGGATCAAGGGTAAGAACGACTGTGGTCTGGGCAAACGGAGGAGGGTTTCCTGATGCCGATATAATGGTCGATGATAAAACACCCTGAGGCGCTACGGGACCCCAGACACAATAGCGTTCCATATAGATTCCCCATGGCCTGTGGGAATCGCAGGAGAGGCGCCGTAGGCGTCACCCAAGGCCATTCATTCGACGATCTTTCTCCAACGTTTATATATATCTCTTTCTCTCTCCATTTTTTTCTTCTTTTTTTATTTCATTTTCTTCTCTTTTCCTTCTTCAAGCTCTCGTTTCAGACGTTAGAATAATCGTTTTATTATGACATACGTACGCGTGGTCTCTCGGAACATTTATATATATATATTTATCCAAGATAAGATAAATTTAGAAATAATCGATTAAAATTCTTTGAAATACAAATTAAATTTGAGCGTACAAATTTATACAGCTTTTACATATAAAACTGCTTTTGTATATATACATGTGTACTATATATATATATATACGGATAGTATATGTTGGATCTCACCAGCTTTAAAAAGTGTAAAGGTCAGAAAGCACGGCTTTTAACCCAGAACTGTATAAAGCTTAAACTTCATAAACAAAACGGAAGGTATTACGAGGAAAAGAACTTAAAAATAAAATATAATGAAAAGTAATATTTATTATAAAATCCTCTACAAATATATACATATACATATATAGTTGATTAATATAAAACAAAATAAAAGAAGAAATATATTAGAGTCTACTCGACATTCTATTTTCGTTATTTTGCATGTGTCCTGACGTTTGGTGACGTGATATGTTTGGACAAGAACGGAAGAACAAAAGAGAGAGAGAGAGAGAGAGGATAACACGAATGGACGGTTAATGAAATGGTCCACGTTGCGGAACCGCATCAGTTCGGGCACATTTGCGTTTTCCTTCGGTCTCAAGCAACAACGTGTTCGTCGCTAGAGATGCAAGAGATCCTACCGGATTATCAAGCATATTAATTAGTCATACCTGTGTCTCATCTCTATCTTTCTCTCTCTCTCTCTCTCTTCCTTTCTCTCTCTCCTTTTATGAGCTTCCAAGGACTTGCACCGTGACACTCGGATGCAACGGAGGAAGCTATTATTAATGACCATGGACTATTCAACTTCTGTTCACGAACACATATCATACATTCTTTTCGCGCGAACAAACAATAGAAAAATTATTATGGAAAATATCGTAATAAAAAAAAGAAATATATACATATATATATATATATTTAAAATTAATATTATATAAATAAAACGATTTCGTAAATCCATCGAAACGTCTAAATTCGTCGACTCGATCGATAATAATGATCTTTTATTTGTTACGTCTATTTCAAAGTGATAATTATCCTTTGATATTTCTAAATTATTTCGTCGAATTAATCGAACCGAAATAATAATCGACAGAAGGTCCACGTCGTTGTCTCCTCGTTTATCGATCGATCGATAACGCGCTAACAAAGTTATATACCATAGACGTCGTTTTTTTCCCCTAGCTGGCTCTTCGAGTATCCTAAATAAAATCGCTTTTACTTAAACGTTCGTCCGGACTCATCAACGCCAGGCGCGCGTGCTCTCGAGATTCGCCGACGTCTTTACTTAAAAAATTTTCATACCGAGCGCGTCTATCTTTCTTTTTTTTTTTTTTTTTTGTTATTTTCCACGGGTTAAGACGTGCTCCATTAATTCATTACGTTTGAAATATCCCACCCTCCAACCCCTCACTTCCAGCCTCCTTTAGGGGATTTCGTAATCTCGACGACCTTTTAAAAAAAATTCTACGAAATACGTTTCACTGGAAATCTTTGATAATTAAAATTTAATATCGAGATCGTTCGGATTGCAAAGAAAAAAAAAAAAAAAAAAAGAAAAAAGAAAAAACATTTATCCTAATTTCATTCTAAAATAATTTACTGCGCGGCAGTAGCTCTGTTATACGTGGGATATGAATAATAATGGATGTTGTACTTTTTCGAATGAATTGACACGAGTAAATCGATAAAAAATATCGTCGACACTTTATTCGTCCTATTCGTTGATCCAACAAACGACGTTTCTTCGAGTTCGAGACATCAACGAGAGGATCTCCTTGCCTTTTTTTTTTTTGTTCGGAATATCATAAGCATGACGGATTTTAGGGGATACGGTTGGGGGATTGAAGGAAGAGAAAAAAATGTTCGCTTCATCCGTGAAAGGCCGACGACAAAGTGAATTCGTGAATAACACTTTTATTTTTCCCCCATGACATCCATCTAAAATATTTTTTCTCATGTTCTACGGACACGTGTGCATCGTCGTTTAGGATCTTTAATAATTTCGTCGCAATACGTTTTAAAAGCGTACATTTTGAACGAGGAGAATCTTTGGACATATTTCTCTTTTCTTTTCTTTTCTTTTCGTTTTTCTTTTCTTTTCTTTTTTTTTTTCTTTTTTAATGGAATCCGAATAGAGTATAATGACGTCGGAGAAAGATATTTCATAGAAAAGAAGTATGAAAGTATGCATGTATTTAAATTTTCATGCGATCACCTTCTTTTTTCTGTTTCGTTGAATATCGTTCTTTCCTTTTCTCTTTCTCTCTTTTTTATTTTTTATAAATATTTCTTTTTTTTTTACGCGTCGAACGATCCAAATAAATATTTCGAATTACGCAATTAAAGAAAAACAAACGGGATAATGGCAGGAACCCTCTCGATTTCTTTTGTATCCTCGTAGAAATACATAAATACAAACTTCGCGTATTGAAGTTGGAGCTTTTTCCGATTTTTCCCGTAGCAGTATTGCTTCATATATATATATATATATATATATATATATATATACATATTTTTTTTTTATCGGCTTAACGCCGGTCACTATCGAACATTTCCACTCTCTTTCTATTTGGTGGGCCCTCCTATGGGAATCCCTTTTCCACGGCTTATTTAGCTGGATTTGTTATTTCTCTCTCTCTCTCTCTCTCTCTCTCTCTCTCTCTCTTTATATATATATATATATATATCATTCTTCCTTTCCTTCTCTCTATCTTCCTCTTTTGCTTTTCCTATCTTTCGGTATCGACGATGCGAAGGATCCTTCAATTCTTTTTTCTTTTTCGATGCATCCAAGAAGAAAAGAAAAAGAAAGATAGAGAGAGAGAGAGAGAAAGAAAGAGAGAAAGAGAGAGAGAGAAGGGGCGTTCACCGGTCGAATACATTATCGATCCTTGGCCAGTTTAGTGGTAGAAGGTTTGCCATGCCAAAACGGATGTGAAATTCGTCGGAAGTTGCTCGGAAAGCAAAATTCTCCCTGCCTACCGGAAATCTATACGGTTATTGCTCTTGAATAATCGTATAGATAGGAATAAAGAGAGAGAGAGAGAGAGAGAGAGAGAGAGATACTTTATCTAGTAATCATCCCTTGAAAAATACGATGGACCAAGCGAGGATTTTTCGTGGTCGCCTTACAAACTTTTCATAATTCCTTTTTTTTTTTCTTCTGTACTTACCGTGGATCGCCGATAAGAATGATCTTTCAAAAATGTTGGTCGTATCAGCTATAACGGAGGCGAAAAGGAAATATTATTTCCTATACGATTCCAATTATTTCTCATATTTATTTAGCTTTCGTTATTTAATCGTTACGGATGATATTGCGGGTTTGATAATATATCTCTATAAAGATTTAATATTATAGTTTTGGAAAAGGCGTATTAATGCTTATTGATTATCCGTTGTAAAATAATATTTGTCAGGTTTTTCAGATCGTCGAATAAATTTAGTATTTCGATTCTATTGGAATAGTAGCTCGTTGTCGATCGTCGTCCAAAGCCACTCATATACTATAAATACATATGTACGTACGTATTCCATTACGAACTTTTTATCCGATATAGAATATAGATTAATATCGACGTACTCCGTCTGTGTCCCTCGCCGTCGTCGTCGTCGTAGTCGTAGTCGTCTAGTAAATATGTTTTTTTTTGTCGCTTTGTTTTGTCCTCGAATTTATATTTCGTTTTCGACGACCCTCCTACAAGAGAAGTAAAGGGAAAGGGTGCTTTGCCTTCGCGGTACTTGACGAAAGCCGCCACACGTTCGTATCACAACGTTTGTATTACTCGTATAAATGTTACTCGCTCGGTTTCCTAATAATCCCTTCACAACGCATGAGTATATATATATATTTCTATATATATTTTATAGTATATATTTTATAGAGTATATATTTCTGATAAATTTATCGCTATATATACATACGTGCATTGAAAACATTAGATCTTTGTCAAACGTTTGAAATATCATTTAATTCTTGTCAAATTATAGTACGGTACATATACATACATATAATATATATATATAAATAATCAATCGTTAAATCCTTAATTAAAGAAAAAAGCTTCGACGATCATGATCGTCTTATCTCAATTTCGTAATTAGTACAAATCTTTGCTCGGGAATAAGGACTAATGAGTATACACTTACGTTAGTATCTCTGTGAAACGAGGCTGGATTACGACGGCACCCTATACATATGCTATGTGTATATGTACATATACCGAACGAAGTTTACTCGGCGTACCCTATTTGAAGCAGCTTTGCGTACAATCGGCAAATGTTTGCACCGTTAAGAGTAGCGAAGGGACGGCAAAATCGTTCTCCCGACGTAGTAGTATTCCTATTTCTTCATCCCTTTCCAACATTTATCGTTGTATTTCGAGAGCTTTCCCTCCCTGTAAGTATAAACTCTCCCTTTACGGTTCTTCGTGGGACCACTCGAGTCCGAAATCGGCGCATAGGGGAGTTTTTACGTTGTCTTTTATAAACCGTGTTTCATCCTCGCGAATCTCCTTTCTTATTCTTTGCGATAGTAGCGTGAGAGAGAGAGAGAGAGAGAGAGAGAGAGAGAAACGAGGGTCGAATCTTTGTTGTTTTCCTTCGAGATTCTCCAGAGATACGGAGTCGTGGCAATTCGATTATTATGTCACGCGTGACGAGCTTGAGAAAAGGGCGTATAATGTCTCTGCCGAGTGTCGAAAGGACGCGAGGTTTGTTTTGATTTTGTTTACGCGTGTTTCTAAGTCGTTCTAATCCTACGGATTATATCGTATATGTGACACAGGGCCGGTGAGACGTGTTAAATCACGTTCGTTCGTTTCCTTTCGATCAAATTTATATTTCATTTCTTATTACTTCTAATGAATTTGTTATTAATGTCCGTAAGAATTCAAGGGATTTAATCGTTTGGAGAAATAGAGAATTAAAATGTACCTGAATAGCGACGATAAAACTTTACTGGTAGACCGTTTATAAATCAACGCGTTAAAGTCGGCCAAGTTCACTCGATGACATATCCAGGTATTCAAGAGAGAAACGGTACTTTCCACGTAAACTCGCTGAAATTTGGACAGTTGGCACGAATGGTGCTCGAAAGGCTACTTCGAAGTTAATTAGCCAACGAAATCCTGCAAAATCCGGTCCCAAAGGTTTCGCCCAATCTTCGAAGTCTAACCAACTTTCAATGTACTTCAAAAATACAGTATAATTTTCCAAAATATACGCGTATTAACTAAATTGTGTATATATATATATATATATATATATATATATATATATATATATATATATATGAATAGAAGTAATTAGCAATGAACAAATTATTTGCCATTGAATTTAATACAGACATTTAATATAATTTCTACTTAAATTCGTATACCTGTCTATATGCTAAATTATTTGCGTATTACTTTCTTCTACCAATTTTTTTTTTTTTTTTTTTTTAATATTCAAAACGCTGTTTTCTCTCCTCGATGGAAATTCTATCATGTACATATATATGAAGATACGTATATAAGCGATTGAAATAATAATTTACTCTCGAAATAGTTTTTAATATTATTATTATAATATAAAACCAACGTGTAGAAATGTACGATTAAAATGGGACAGGTTTAATGCGCTTAACGAAAACGAGGATTGTTTTCTTACCTTTGTTCGAGACTCATGAGCTCATAAAATTAGCCATTATTATCGCGTGAGCAAGCTGCAAGTTTTCGTGAAGTTGCTCGAACAGCAATTTTAACAAGCAACCGTGGAACGGCCTTTTATCTCTCTCTCTCTCTCTCTCTCTCTCTCTCTCTCTCTCTCTCTCTCTCTCTCTCTCTCTCTCTGACTTAATAACAAACATTTTACCGCGAAAAGGATAAGTAAACGATTTTAACTGAATGTAAGTACCTTCAATCGGGAATAATACGCAAATTGCAATGTTGCTGCATCTAACAACAAAGTTTGCCACGTAATTACGTCGTTTTCCATTTGTACAAAAAAGTTTCGAAAATTCAAAGGGAAGGTAAAAAAAAAAAATGGTCGAAGAAAAAAAATTTTTGTAAAAAGTTCGTCGAGTAACTTGCTTCGCTCGAAGAAGAAAAACAAAAGAAAAAATAATATTAAAGAATCGCAATGTGTGGGTTAGATAAGAGCAGCGGACTTGTAAAATGTTCGTTTCATACTCGTGGGAAGTAACTATTTAGAACGGGAAAGAACTGCACGTCTTTGCCAATAAACGGCGCTCGCTAAAATAACGCTAAAACTAGCCAGAGAAACCTTTCGTAAGACTTAGAGGTAAATATATTAGGTATACCCGGGGCTTTATAGAAACTTTAGACTTTTGCCGTGTTTCGAAAAGTGGCCAGATGAAAAATCGATTGGAAATCTTAACGCTTTTACCATACTCGAACTTACTACCATTGTATCGAGATGGATAATCGAAATTAAATCAGTAGAAGTATCGATTTATGGAAAAGAAAGAAAATGGCGAAAAAGAAAATAAATGGTGAGACGACTGGTGGCTTTGAGTTGAAATAAAAATACTAGAAAAAAGAAAAGAAGAAAAAATAAAATATAGAAAAAAATTGAAGTCGACCAATGTCCTTTTACTTATTATGCACGGCACATAAACTCCAAGATACGGTATTGTTGGTGTTGTGCGATTGCGTGTGAGAGAGAGAGAGAGAGAGAGAGAGAGAGAGACGGAAGGCAGCTTTGGAATTTCAATCCCAAGGGAATCAAGGGATTCGCCAAAGCGAAGGTACCCACGTGAATTCGCGCTCGGTTTCTCGCGAAACGCTGACGAACTGCATCTTTCCTCTCGATCGAAGTCAGAGAAATTGCGAATAAGGGACGGACTAGGATTTCTTCCGGTGTCTGTCCCTTTCTCGAACGACTTCATGTTTCTTTTCACCATCCTTCAAACTACCTCCACTTTTATATTTTTCCAGGGATTTTCATTATCCCTCCGATCTCTCGACGGAGGGATTTTCCCAGCGCCTTCTTATTTTCATTTCAAATAATAAAGTTCTCACATAGAAATTTGAATGAGAGAAATTTTTTATTTCGAACATGGTTACAATCTATATATTAGAGATTGGATGTGGCAAATTAATATCGCGTGGATTAAAAACTAATTAATAACGTTTAAATGTTATTCGATAATGTTTAGTAAACGTAAATTTGCTTTGGATAAATTATCTCTTCGGTATATATTAATATTTGTCATCGTATTGACGAAAAATAATTTGCACTGCCTGTTCTGACCAGGTTTCTCTCTCTCTCTCTCTCTCTCTCTCTTTCTATCTCTATCTCTCTATCTCTCTCTCTCAATCTCTCGTTCTCTGTTTTAATTAGCTGGTCGCGTGGATAATTTTCATTATTTCGTTGACAGCGAGTATTCCAATACTTCTCTATCTCTCTTATTTCTTTCACTGTCACTTTTTCTGCTCTCTCAATCATTTCTTCTCACACACGCATATATATATATGTCTCCTTTTATCACACGTTTGGTGCACTTCCGACTGTGGGTGCTCGGTCGAAGCGCGCGGTGCGTCATAATAATGGCACTCTATACCCCCGCGACTGCCGCCTACGTGACTCGCAATAACTCACGAGCGAGTGTGCAGCCACTCAACGTCGAGCTCGGGACTTACGTTTAGGGAGGAACAGGAGAAGGGGAGAGGGAGAGGGGGTGTCGGAGGATGAGAGAGTAAAGAAAAGGGGAAAAGAGACAAGGGATGCCGTGACAGAACTCTTTCTCTCTCTGATGATTTAAACAAAACGACATTTCGAATGAACGAATCCGAGTTTATTTTTTTTTTTTCGATTTATTTTTATTCAACGATAAAATTCATCTTCAAGTAATATGTATATATATATATATATATATTTTTTTTTTTTTTTTTAATTTGACACGATAATAACGATTATTAGAGGCGAGCGGTGTGTGTTTGTGTGTGTCCCTTCGAACGAATGGCCCGTTTTTCTTTTTCGTTAAAGAATAAAACGAAAAAATATTTTTCTCTGGCGAGATGGTACACGGAAGTAGTAGAAAAGAAAATTGCACGTGTAAGTGGCAGTACGTGGTCGGTTCGATGAGTCGAGCTTGATAAGAAGGAACGTACGTTCTCTCTCTCTCTCTCTCGTTCTTTTTCTCACATTCTATTGGCCCTTTGTCGTTGCAAAGAGATAGATAGATAGATAGATAGAGAGAGAGAGAGAGAGAGAGAGAGAGAGGAACCGATAGAAGATGGCCTGAAATTGCCCTTATCCACCTGCTGGCGTTCGAGCTCGGCCCCCTTACAAATGGATTCCTCTTATCCCATTTTCTGGAGTGCACTGCGATCGTTGTCGATGGACATCGAAGGTCGTGCGAACGATCGATAGATTTGCACTACGTTATATATATATATATATATATATATATATATATATATATGTAGATATATAAAAGAGAAAGAAAGAGAGAGATGATTGTCATCATAGTCTGAAGTATTTTCGTCTTTAACTATATCTCGTCGATAGCTTGCGCAAAGAGGGAAACGTTTACTTTTGACACTTTTTTGTTTTTTTCTTTTTTCAACAAACATACTGACAAAGAAAAAAAAAAAAGAAAAGAATAGAACGGGAAAGGAGAGAAAGATTCATTTATCGTTTATTTAGAAATGTAAATTATGTAAATGTCAGCTTTGTAAAATTCGTCGTAATCCTCGATTAACTTAACGCTCCTCCTCCTCCTCCTCCTCCTCCTCCTCCTTCACTTTTGGATTCCGCATTAAGTGCACTCACTCGTCTTTTTACTCTTCGTTAATTAACTTTGCCTCGTCGAATGTTTTACGCGGTAGCAAATATTTGTCGTAAACTAATCTTAATGTTTTAAAGCGGAGGCTCCCGTTTAGGTACCTTGAGAGAGGACCTTGCAAAAGGTAGAAGAAGGTACCCTTTGTACACGTAAAACATACCTTTATCCAAAGATCTGATCTTTGAAATAGTCGAGACTGGATCTCCCAAGAGAATCTATCAAAAAAAAATTACGTTCGGTTATCGTCGAAAAAGATACAAAGAGAAAGGAAAAAGAAGAAGAAAAAGAAAACGAAAGGGAAAAGATAAAGTAATAATAATAACGAAAGGAGTGGACGAACAAATTTGCAACGGGATGGGGGGGAGGAAGGGTCGATGAAACATTTTTTTTTTTCTATTTCGAAATTTACGATTATACTCCATGAATTACCGAGATCATCGATTTCTTCGGGTCTACTCGTCAAAAAAAAAAAAAAAAGAAGAAAAAGAGAGTAGAAACGAAAAGAAAAATAATGAAGGGCGCTCAAATCCAGGCCTAGAAAATATTTAATTAAATGTCGAAACGGGTATATCGGCCCGATGATAACTTTTGCAAGCGACTGTACGTTAAACGTACTCGTTAGGTCAGAGCAAACTTTGGCCACGCTAAGGGCACCCGTAGCCGTGGTATACTCATAAGCTCGCGATCCTTTTTTATTATTTTTCTTTTCTTCTTCTTTGTCTTTTTCTCTTTTTCTTTTTCCTTCGTATCGTCGGTAGGGTCTAACGAAAAAACGGAGCCAATAGAATTCAACCGCGTGTATTCGCACATTTTCGTATCTGCGTTTACGCGCGAATTCATTTCGAGAAGGAAGGAATATCGCTCCAATTCGATAAACTCGAACTCCCTAATTCTATGTACCTACCTTTACGATATATATATATATATATATATATATATATATATATATATATACACGGAAAAGGGATAAAATATAACTTGGAGATTTATCGATCGCAATACGCGCGCGCGTACTTCTTCTTTTTCATTTTAACGGGCTTAAATAACGTACTGAGGAGGCAAGTAAACAAACCAAAAAAAAAAAAAAGAAAAGAAACAAGATGCATCCCTCTAAACTTTTTTAATCGAAAGAACGACCGACCGCTAAGGAGTTAAAGGAGCTTTAAAATGTGAAAGTCTCTCGGCGATGATTCTAACGTAATCTTTTCATTAAATATACGATGTAAGAACGAAATGTATAATAGGTAAATGCACGTCTGTCTCGTCTCGTCTCTCTCATTCATTTCTCTATTCCTTTCCTTACGTTTCATTCACGGACCGGTCATAATAATCATCGGAAAGGAGACGCTCGTAAATGGTAATAAAAATTTCCGATAAAACTAGAAAGAAGAGAGGGGTGAGAGAGAGAGAGAGAGGGGGGGGGTGGGAATATAAAGATCATTCTCGATCGATGAAAGATACGACGAGTTTTACTGCGAGAGATCGTATAACGATCACCTAGCGTTAAAGTTTGTTAAAAATAGCGAAGAGAGAGAGAGAGAGAGAGAGAGAGAGAGAGAGAGAGAGAGAAAGAGAGATGGAAGTAGGTAGTGGTTCTTCTCTCTCGGTTACGAGATGGATCCGGATTCTCTCCTCTAACACCAAGATAATCCCATAGAGAACGTTCACGTATCCCACCTTTTCCACTATTTCCACAAATACGAAGGAAGTTCATAGATTCTAGGAGTAATCCAAAGTACGTAGGTACATTCTCTAGGACGTTACCAATACACATTTTACTCTCGAGCCTCGTATACGTGTATACACTAGAGCGCGCGTACAAACACACATATAAAGAGACAGAAGTAAAGTAAAATGCAGGACAATTTACCGAAGTTCCTCCGGCGATCTTTTCGTCTCTGCTTCTTCTCGTCTTTGCTTCTTCTCGTTTCTCTCTCTCTCGCTCTTTCGTTCTCGTTCTTGTCGTCCTCTTCCAGTTACTTCGAGTCTCGATCGAAAAACGGGTATAACGAAAAACGAAGATAGAAAGTATCGACCCAAAGAAGGCTATCTTTTTCCAATACTTTGTGTGTGTGTGTGGGTGTCTGCGGTATGTACGAATTTAGAATCCTCACGCCCACCTCAACGCAATTCTATCCAAAAAGGCGTCTGCATCGCCGTTTGCTTCTTCCGATCCTGCGAACTGTCGATAGCGAATACTTTCTATCTCTCTCCTCTCTCTCTCTCTCTCTCTCTCTCTCTCTTTTCTATTCTCGTCTTTAGCCATTTCCTATCACCTTCTCTACCCATGACCCAACATCTACGGTCCACCTATCTCTACTTATTCCGAAAATAGAGAGAGAGAGAGAGAGAGAGTACGTGTGTCTGTGTACGTGTATATGTGTTTGCGTGTGACGGAGGTCGTATCCTTACTCACGAAAAGAGAGTGGGAGAGAGAGAGAGAGAGAGAGAGAGAGAGAAAGAGCAAGGAGAGACGACGTCTCACGTATACCTTCGGATCGACGAAACTTTATGCGCCCTTAATCGCAGTAAGTCCCCTTTTAATTCCAAGCACGTACACTCGTGGATCTGAAAATTCTTGTATTATTCAAACAGAGACGGAGGAGAGAGTGTGTTGGGGAAGGGGAGAGGTTCCTCGTTACGAGAGATACGAACACACTGAGATGACCCTCCGGGACAACTTTTTATCAACGTCTTCTTCATAGCATTCTGATCGATCATATTTTCTAATCCATTGGAACTCTCTTTTTTTTTCTTACTTATATATATATATATATATATATTTTTTTTTTTTTTTAGTACAGAGAAATTATAAAAGAGGTAAAATTTTCGTTCAATTTTAATTTTGATTCGTTTCGTGTAATACATATCGCAACCTCTTAATGTTATTGCATAAATTGTGCGACGAGAACCCGAGGCAAAGGCGACCTACTTGAGCAGGCTGGCTGTTCATCGTCTTTCTCCTCGAAAGCGTGTGTGTGTGTGTGAGTTTAGCGACATTTATGGACAAAATATGAATTACTACTATAGCGCAAACGTAGAACGGTATCGCAAACACGCGCCCCTATCGTATCGATGCATTAAAGCTTGTGTGTTAGGTTTTAAACCCTCTCGCGTGTAACCCGACGATTGGTTTAGTCTGTGTGAGTTTAGAATAGGTTGTATTATTATTAGTTGACGGTGGCGTGCGTTTCGTACTGATCCGTGAGCGTTAGATACGACGACGCAAGATGCCGGTAGATATTTGTTTTACGATATTAATCCATGAAGAGTGATAAGTATAATTGAAACGTATAATAACTATACAAATGTATTTATATATATATATATACACGTAAATTTGCAACATAAGTAAACGAGATTTTGTAAAGTGTCGAACGTTTTGTCTAAAAAGTGATAATTAAGTGATAATAAAGTGTTAAACGTTGCCAATAAGATTTTTTTTCACGCGAACGTTCAAAAGGGAACCAAGATATTTTTCCCAAATTTAATAGTCCGTCAGTAAACTATAAGACTTACCGGCACGAACGTATTTTTTTTTTTTTTTTTTTTAATTTTTACCATAGAATCATCTATGTCCAAGGCTCATTAAAATTCCTGACCGAGTTACCGTAGCTTTTCTCCGTGACGCGAGACGCATTTTCTTGCGTTTTTTGAAACGAATCAGAAAACACATTTCAGCGTCGGCTTACGGTGCGTGAAAAAGATTTTCTCGAAATTTTTGAAAGAGCTTTATTTTTATGCATAAATCATTCCCGAAACAAAAAACCACCCGCAACATTATTCGACACGATTTTCTTGAAACGAAATTAAAAGCTTTCTTGATAACTCGAAAAAAAGGTTGCTTCGTCGTTTAAACTTTTATCTTTGAAACGAGGAACTTGTTTATCAAAATCGGTCAAGAATTATCGGTTGTTGTGAATCGTTATAAAGTCGGGAGGCGATCAGCGATAGCTTTAAAAATACTTAAGTTTTTTGTTTTCGTTTCTTTTTTTTTTTTTTTTTTATTTTTCTTATTTAAATCATCACTACGTATAAACACTCGATCTTAATGCGACGATACGCCAGCTGAAAAGTATTCAAGGAGAGCCACGCTTACCTTGACTTGTACGTTCTTTAAAAGTTAATTAAGATCCTTGTAACTGGCATCAAAGTTTTCAAAGATTTTACAGGATTTTAATGAGCACTTTTAGATCGTCGTTTTCATTAGCTTTGGGATTTGATTTTCTTTCGTCCTTCTCTTGGAACATTTCGAAAGCTCCCGTAATTTTTTCCTTCTTCTTCTTCATTTTCCTCGCGCCGATCGGTATTTATATATTATAAAAATGTATTTCGTTTGAGAAAATAAAAGTTCGAAACGGCGTGGAGACCGTTTTCTCTAAGAGAAAGAAGAAATAGTAGCTCGACCACTTTGTAGAGCACATGTAAATCTAGAAGCACGTACTTAGAGCTACTTTAAATGCAGAGCCGGAGTTACCACGAATTAGGTAAATCGGGATCTATGTATGTACCTACGTATATCTTTCGCATACTCTGTCATACCACACGTGTGATTCATTATCATAATGAGGAGTTGAGAGTAATACCGTCTGCTTTTGTTCGGGAATAGTATGTAGTAGTAATATGTAATGCCACTGGCAGCATATAGATTATATATATATATATATATGATAAAAGTAATATTTCGCATGGTAAAACACATATTGCACATACGTTTAAGCCCTAAAATTCATTAAAACGTTTCACACGGATATATGCAAATGTTAAAGAGTTCGTTAATAAACATTTTCCGTCGGGTTTTTTTTTCCTTCGTTCCTTTTTTTTTCTAATTTCTACGCATTAAATAGGACAAATCTAATGAGTATACTTTTGAAATTATAATATAATTTTCGTGGAATATTTCTAAAGCTAAAATTAAAAGAATTTCTCTGAAATTGAATCAAAAATATTTGTAAAAGAAAATATGTGTATATATATATATATATATATTAGAACGAGGTTGTAAATTTTCACGAAGAGCGGTACGGATTGAATTCACGAATAGCAGCATTTATTGGAGAACACGGATCTAACTTGTAGGAAGATCTATGAGACGTCGAAAGGAAGAAAGATCTTGGAATGGTTTGGACCGGCAGATCTTCTCAAATATTCAGTAAGACAAATACATGTATCGAATGAAAACCCTTGAACAGTTCATTTTAATCACGTTTATATCAGCTCTATTTTAAAATAAAACAACTTAAACATAATCATATTTTATTCGGATGCTAATAAAAATTAAACGACTCGTCAATCTCTATGAGATATAACAGATTTGTAACGAACGTATCGCAATTCTTTTTTTTCTTTTTTTCTTTCTTTCTTTCTTTCTACGAATAATAACAAGCGCGACGTGTAGGTACTAATTATTATTTATAAACAAATGCCAATTTCAATTTACAACTCTCACCTGTTGATTATTATCGGCCTTGCAAAAGTTTACTTGCCGGTGATTTTATTTAAAGTGGATGTAAAATTCGGGATTAATTTGTTGGAAAAGGAGGTAGAGATGGGGCCTTCCTCGTCGTCGTGGCAGCCACAGATGGCTTTTATAGAGATTTCGAATTGTCGCGAATCGCGCGCGCGAAACAATGGAGGAAAATAGTGGCCAAATAATTTCGCCTCGATGTGGAACACGTAATCGGAGGAAGGTTTCAACGTTCCGTGCCGTGGTTCGTGCAATTAACTCGAAATGCTGGTGCGGTTCGAGAATATGGGGCTGGGCAGGTGGAAATCATCGTGGTCCACTGACGAAAAGAGAGAGAGAGAGAGAAGGAAAAGTACATTCATATTTTATGTATGGCAGCGAGTAAATCGATTAAAAAACATCATGCGAAAAAGCCACGATGCGGTTCAGGATGTGTCGGGCGATTGGTGTAAAAATAACATTACTAATTTAAAACGATCACAGAGCGAGAGAGAGAGAGAGAGAGAGAGAACAAATATACTCAAATTAAGGGAATCAATTTTTAAAAAACCCAAAAAGATCACTTCCTCTTTTTTTTTTTTTTTAAAGATTTTATAATCAATTAAATCGTCCATATAATTTTATTAAGCTATCGTTGAATCTACCGTGACTAATTCGACCTCATAAATTATTGACTCCGTTCACGAAAACAATGTCGTGAAGGGTCATCAAAAAAAAAAAAAAAGAGAAGAAATTGCGAATAAAATTGTCTCTTCGGATATTATAGAATAAAATTGTCTCTTCGGATATATATAGAATTGTTCGTTCGGATAATACTGGAAAGAGACAAAACGGATCGAAGGAAAGTAAGATAATGAAGAAACTATGGAACGTGGAATATAGTATAACAATTAATTCGTAGGGAGCAGTGGAACGCGAATCGCAAGAAAGCTCGCGCGCTTTCCACGTTTTCGTCACGGTCTCGTGCAATTAACCCGAGATTCACCGACTCGGGATCGTTTTAGGGGTTGCGGTGGTCCAGAGGAGTTAAACGAAGAAGTTGAAGGTTGGGTACAGCTGCTCCGGAGAGCAGCGCGGTGGGTGTCACGGGAACGATGCTCGAGGACGATGCGGATAGACCAACCGGGCCGCCGCAACCATGGTTGCCATTGCTTTTACCACGAATATGGCGCGACAATGAAGTTCCTTCTCTTTTTTACCACCCCCTTACCCCTCTCCTCCGCTCTCCTCTCTTCTCCACTCCTTGGTCTCATTCGCATGCAAGCAAAACGAGAGGATCCTATTCGCGAAAATAATCGCTACCCCGATTTTGCTGAAAGCCGCACGTACAAAATAATTAGACTGATTTTCTAACTGCAACACCGGTTTCCTCTCTCTCTCTCTCTTTCTCTATGTATCTCTTAATTTTTCTTCTTTTTTCTTTTGTTTTTTTAAACAACGTCTCAACTATCATCCTAATCTTTTTCTACGACTTGCAAACAACCGTCGACAAAACCGACAACGTTTTCTATGTTAATAGATTTTAGTAAAGAAGAAAAAGAATATTCACTCGACTTTTATATAAATATATATATATATATATATATATATATATATATATATATATAGTCGGTATAATATCTCTGTTATTCAGGGATTATGCTAAAAATATATTTTCCTTATTCCATCTGGGACATGTTAGAAATTACTTTGCGATCGTGGAAAGCATGCCAGGAGGAAAAACGTTCAGGGAGATCATTCTTTTGTCGTTGTTATTCGTAAATGTTGCTGCCTTCTAATGCGATTCTTCCTTTCTCTCTCTCTCTCTCTCTCTCTCGTTTGATCTTTTCGTGATTAAGATGAAAGTTTCTGGAGAAAACGACGAAGGAAAAATATTCGTCATTTATCTTTGAACATTATTGATTGCTTATTAAACTTCATTTTAAAAAGAATGTTTCTTTTTTCTTTTTCGTTAACTTTATCACTTTACATCTTTCATTCCGATCCCTCGAGTAGGTTAAATTTGACTTGTAACATTGATTTGTATCGCGATTTCTCGGGCGAAATTATACAGGACGTTTATAATTATCGACGGAAACGCAATAACTCGAGAATAAATTGCCAATGGGCACACGATGCCGTAACCAATAGCCAAGCCAGAGCTCGTAAACCTCGTGGCTTTCCGTTTCGAATTCGAGTCGTGCCATTTAATCGCTTATTATTCGTATTTTAGCGTGCTTCGTCAAAGGCGAACGGAAGGAAGGAAGATAGCTCGTGTAATTCTCTTATTCGATGATTTTCCTTTCGTCGTGCGTTACCGCCGTAAAATAATAACGAAAGAAAGCAAAAGTTTCCTTCTCTTTTAATTTTTTCTCTTCTCTCTCTCTCTCTCTCTCTCTCTCTCTTCTTTTTTCCTTCCTTTCATTTTTCCCTTTTGTTTTAATTCATTTCCACTTTTTTTTTCTCTTTTTCCTTTTCAGAAACGTCCACGTTGATGTCCAAACGCTTATATGCATACACCGGACACACAATGCAAATAGTTCATAGTTGGAATTTAAAATATTTTTTCAAGTTAACTCAACGTGGTAAGAGGTGTATACACAGAGGACCCGAACAATTAAAAATATAAAACTTCCCTTCAAAGAGATGGTACATATACATATATATACACACACATACACACATACATACATACATACATACACGTTTATGCCAAACGAGATATAAAATAAGCGGAACACATGGGCGATTTCGAAAGTCCTAAAAATATTCTGGAAAAGAGGAAGTAAAAAGATAATAAAACGAATGCTTGCTTTCTCGCAATGCGACAAATTTTTTTTTTTTTTTTTTTTTTTTTTTTATCGATGAAAAATCTGACCGTAAAGCCGTTGGTTAATAACATCGTATCTGTACTTATAACGTTGAGCAAAATTTTTTGGGAGGTTGAATTTTTCGTCGTGACTCGTTCGGAGATGTAAACAGGCATGCATGCATGCATGCATGCATGCATTGTTCTCACGAGCAAATATACTTGGGTACGCAGTTCGTTAAGGATAATGTCCTTCCTGAAAGGGGAAGAAGAAGAGGACGAAGAAGAGGAGGAGGAAGAGGGGGAGGGGCTGAGAAGGAGGAGAAGGAAAGGAGACGCGTGCGGATCTCGCGTTGGTAAAGCTTGCATTATTTACACCGTCGGTGGGATGGAGAGGGGATGGGGAGGGGGGATGGAGAGGGGAGGGAGAGGGCGAGAACCGCCGTTGCTGGCAAGTTTGCACTCGAGTCCATTATTACTCCTGCCTTGCTTGGATTATTCCGACAGCTTAACGCTCGACCGTTAAGTAAATCCTGTGTGCCCACGAGCTCACCCTAGACCGTTACAACATGACACTTTACCCAGATCCATGTAATACGTTATTCCTCCCTTTTATTTTCATCCCCCTTCTCATAACCTCACTCCTCCCTTAATTACGGGTTATTCGAAATCTCTTCCACGCCTCGAAAACGGATACATCACGATTCTCTCGGTTCTTCCTCTTGTTCTACAAAAAAAAAAACTTTTCTTTCCTAACGTCGATCCTCCACAGATGCTTCGTAATCGTCCGATCGATTTTATTTTTTTTTTTTTTTCGTACGGTACGTTCGATGTATTGAAATCGGGTCACGCAATCGTTGCTTCATTGAAACGCGTTTGCTAACGTCGTTGCGATCGATCAACAACAAATTTCTAACATCCTTACGGTTTATATACGATTTTTATATATTATAGATATGCGAATTTGCCAGATAATTTTATTTAGAAATGAAAGAGATAGATAGATAGATGGATGGATAGATAGATAGATAGATAGATAGATAGATAGATTGATAGAGAAAGGGAATAAATTTTCTTAGCTTCTTCTTGCTTATCGAATATCCTTCTTATTTTCCTCTGTTTCCTTTTTGTCTCTCCCTCTCTTTTTTGTCTTTTTTTTTTTTTTTTTTGAACCGCAGGTCGAAAGAAAAATTTTCCATACACGTGAGGTAGCTTGATGAAGAGTAAGTGCAAAGTATGGAAGAGAGAGAGAGAGAGAGAGTGAGTGAGGTAATTTACGTCGATGCTTGGTGGAAAGGAAGGCGCGTGGAAAAAGTGCAAAGACGTTGAGATTCTTGGTGGGCTTCGAAGTAAAAGGGAGAAAAGAAAGAGCGTATAATAGCATTAAACGTTCGTGCATGAGCCCGCTCGGTGGTGGTGGTGATGGTCGTGGTTCTAAACACGGCACGAAGATAAATTACGGAATTTACGTTTAGAAATAAACGAATGAGACGAAGAAAAGGAAGAAAAGAAATAAAGAAAAAAGAGAGAGAAAGAGAGAGAGAGGGAGAGGGAGAGAGAGATTACAAATGTAAATTGTAACAAACGTTTAACATCATAAATTATATTATTCATAATGTAATGGAAATGACGCGTAATGCGCGTATTAACGCATATTGACGGGGATCGAATGCACGTTTAAAATCATCCTGACACATTTTGCGCCGCGACGGATCGAAAGGAAAATGTAAAAAAGAGAGAGAGAGAGTAACAAAAAACGAAAAAATAAAAAGGGGAAAAAAGAAAAAAAAAGAAAAGGAAGATCCACGTGGATCCATAGATATGTACGTACTTACACGTGTATGTACATCGTTGTAGGAAAAGCATGTAACGACGCGTTTGTCGTTTTCAGGACGCAGTCGTGTTTTCCATTGAAATCCGAATTTGCCAGATTATCCGTTTAAACTGAACACACAGAGGACAAAGTAAATGGCGATCCTTTATAAACGACACTTTTTACTTGCTAACAGGAAAAGAACGATGAGATAAAAAAACAACAACGACGATGACGACGACAATAACGACAAATATATATATATATATATATATATATATATATATATATATATATAATAAAAGTGAATATGCACAATCGACTTTGCACAGGAGAGTGCTCGAAATATCGTCAGGATAAACCGGTGAAAATTGGAAAACTTCGTTAAATTGATTATGTCATATTCGCAAGCAAGGCCGAAGGCGACATTGATTTTTATTTAATAATGGAAACACGAGCCAAATGTTAATACGATCGATCGGTACTTACTACCACTACTACCACCACCACCACCACCACCACCACTACCACCATCGCTGTTAGTACTATTTCTGTATATACCTGTGCGAAATCTCATTATCGAAACATCGAAAATAATTTTCGCTTGTCGTTAAAAACTTTCTCTCTCTCTCTCTCTCTCTCTCTCTCTCACTCACTCTTTCTGACAAATCTGTCGTTTTAATATCATACGATGATTTTTTTTTCTTTCTCTTTATTTTTTGATCTACGGTAAGTCTCACGAAACGGAGCATACAGGTACATACAATTAAAAGGTGCAAACGTTGTATGCGCTCGTTGTTCGAACGAGAAAAAGAGAGAGAGAGAGAAAGACAAAGAGAAGCGGAGAACGTTGAAGATTATCGAGATTGCGATCGACAAATTTATATTCACGTTAACGAGAGCGTTTCATAAAAGGCGCACCTTCGATTTATCGGCCGTATTCAAGCGAACGTTCCGCATTTCCGGGATATCGATTATCAACGCGGATTGCATCGGCCCGAGTTTCTCCTTCAACCTCTCGTCGGTCTCCTCTCCTCCTCACCCTTCTACTCTTTTCTCACCCGAAAAACTGAACGAACGGAAGATGAGAAATAGAAAGAGAGAGAGAGAGAGAGAGAGGGGGGGGACAGACAGGAAGAGCGAAATAAAAAATATGACAGAAAGAAAGAAAGAAAAAGGAAGAAAACATAGAAAGTGAAATAATAAAAAGTTCATGGATTTGAGTCTGGTGGCGTGCGTTTTAAGGGTTGCACGAATTTTCTCACGATTTCGTTTCTACTCTCTTTCGATCGGACCGCCCGCGGGAATATTATTGGGTTTCCTTCCCCCTGGGGATAGTCTCCTTGGGACTCCGCAAGAGTTCGCAGATGTTTGCCAGAAGCTTTCCAACGCTCGTGGCATCATGAGGGAGTAAGAGTAGGAGAAAGGGAGACCTATATTCCACGTGCGTCCTTGCGGTAAATGAATTAAACCAACCATCCTCTCCCTCTCCCTCTCCCTCTCCCTCTCTCTCTCTCTCTCTCACTCACTCTCTGTGTTCCCTTCGCCATTCAATCCCTTCTAGTCTCTTATATCGCGCGAGGCCTGGCTAAAGTAAACCGTGTTTCAGCTTCCAGACCGCTTTTGCTTGCACGTTTTCCTGCCGTCGCTACGACGATCATGATTACGCATTTCAGGTCGAGGTTGAGTAATCGAGAACTTGACAAAAGATGGGGAAACACGTGAACGAGCTTTCCTAGAAATCCCAGCTTGAATTGGGATCTTTTTCGAGCTAACTAAATCCGCGCGAAACGCGGGAAGATCAATGGATTTTGTTGTTCCGACAAAATATAATGTCTCTTACGATTAATCATTAGATGGATCGAATGAGTAAGTAAATAAATAAATAAATAAAAAGAAAGAACTTGTCGAAACGAATGAAACTTAATTATATACGTTTATTTCGTAATTAGCTAAGAAGATCGAGCGTGTAACTCGGATTGTTTTGTTCTTTCTTTTTCTCTCTTTTCTTTTTCGAGTAAAACGATTTGAACAATCAACAATTTCGAGTATAATAATCATCTTAGATGAAATCTAAGGTATCGAGCATCATTAAACGATAACGATACAATATCGAGGTTTCACTAGACGGGGGGGGGGGGGGGGAAATTCTTATTCTCGAAAGCATTAAAAACTAAGAACCCTCCCAATGGAGAAAGGACAAAAAAGAAAGAGGACTTCTTGGTTAAGTTTTGAGGCTCCCTCTTTCTTGTTCTTTACCTTTTATCTCACAGGAGACGTCAGGTTCGCTCGAGGCTCGTCGAACGACCTAAAAACGAGCGCTTAGGTTTCTCGTACTTTCCTTAATCCCTGGATAATAATAATAATAATAATAATAATAATAATAGTAGTAGTAGTAGGGTGGGTTGTACCTTCGTACCTCCTCTCCGAGGACTACTACACGCAGGACGAGACGGTAGGACCTCGGTCGTCTCTCGCGACGAAAGTCCAACTAGAACGGTCGAGAAACCCTCTGGACGACTTGAATCGACTCGACCAGGACTCGACGCGAGACTACCCGGATATAAAAAGGAAGAAAAATAAAATATACTTTTGGATTTCCCTTATCTTGGTGGTTGATCTTCCTTCCCTCTATCCTCACTCTTTCGGCCATTATTTGCCTTTAACCTCTTCATCCGTCTCATCCTCGTTCCTTCTATTTTTCATTCTATCGTCCTCGATCTTAGAAGATTGTGGTAAAGAGAAAGAGTGAGAGGAAGTAGAAGTAGAAGTAGAAGAAGAAGAAGAAATAGAAGAAGAAGAAGAAGAAGAAGAAGAAGAAGTTTCTCGGTCGGTTGGTTGGGACGATCTTTCGAGTTAATCAGAGACCGCCAGTGCCAGACGTCTCGAGTTGAGTCGCAACGACAAGAAAAGAGGGATAGAGAGCCAGTTAAAAAAAAAAAAAAGAAAAAAAAGGAAGAAGGGAAGGAAAAAAGAAGAGAGATAGAGAAAGAGAGAGAGGAGAACAGTAGAAAGGGTGGACAAGGTTAGGGTGGCAGGAAGTAAAAATGCCTTGCAGAGAGAAAAAGGTAGAAATAGTCGAAGTAGTCGTGCGTCACGTAGGAGAAGAGACGCCGAGAATCGGTACGAACGTGAACCGTCGGGCTCGATGTGTTAGTGACGTTAAGCGTACCTGCAGAGAGGGAACGGATAAAAAGGGTCGTCCTTTCTCTCTCTCTCTCTCTCTCTCTCTCTATCTCTCTCTGTTCCTCGGAGGAAATAAAACCATCCGCGGATTACCTTTTTATTACTCGATCGAACGAGTTCAATTACTGTCGTCTCTCGGATTCAAATGAGTCGCCCTTTTTCACTCCCCCCCCACTCTCTCTCTCTTTCTCTTTTCTTTTCTTTTATTTTCCCTTTTTTTAAATCTTTCTTGTCTTTGATCGATCGATCGATCGATCGATAGATAGATAGATAGATAGATAGATAGATAGATAGATCGAATCCACGAAAAGAGACTATTACTACGTCCTCTCTCATCCTTTTCCTCTTCCTTTTCCTCATCCTCATCCTCGTTCTCGTTCTCGTTCTCGTTCTCGTTCTCGTTCTCGTTCTCTTGCTCATGGTAATGGCCCGTGCCGACGAAACGGAATTTTTCTATGACTCGAGCCGGACTTACTCGGCGATTTTTTTTCTCCGCCCACGTACGAACTAATCCGAGCTTTGCCATAACGACGACGACGACGACGACGACGTAGCAATTTCTCCTACCACATAGGTCCCGATTTACTCCCTATACATTGGAATTTGTAAAATGAAATTTTAATATCATCCCCTCTAAGCGTAATAAATTAATTTGTTTTTTTTTTTTTTTTGAAAAAAACGGAGAGAAAAAATTAAAAAGAAAAATAAACAAATTGGACGCGTGGCGCAACGATGAGAAATGGTCTTTAAGAGTCGTACTACTATTTCCGAATATTAACGGTGATTTATGTATATACACATACATATATATATATATATACACATTGCAAGTTGGAACTAATCAAGTCGAGGAAGAAGAAGAAGTAGAAGTAGAAGTTAAAAAACAAGAGGGAACACTTTTCCACCATCACAGTTTCAATTGCACCCTGGTGGACCTGCCAGATGCGAAGTTGGCGCGTGCCACATTGAAATGAAAGATGAGAACGGGCTCTCGATGAGATCCCATTGTCCTCGATATACCTTTCCTACTAAAGGAGGGTGCGAGTCTGCGTTCGTTTATCTGTCTCTCTTATTCCATCTCTGTTTCAACCCTCCGTGTATATATATATATGTATATATATATATAAACGCACACACATATATAAGAAACGTAGTAGTTTTATTGCTACTGCAGGTTCCGAGAGTCTAGCAGGTTCACCAAAGGGGATAAAACACGAAAGATGTATCCAGTTACAACTGGAAGAGAGAGAGAGAGAGAGAGAGAGAGAGAGAGAACACGTTGAATGTCTGAAATATCATATCTAAGAATATTTCATTTGTTACGAACGAAAATGTAGGTATCTCTTCTGCTGTCATAACAACTCTCATATCTGTGTTCACAATTTTCATGAAAATGATTCCTGTTAAACATTTTCCCGAGGAAAATCACGAGAGAAATCTTTTTCTTTAAGGAATCTGTCAATAATAATGCCGTATCGTACAAATTTCTTCCCGTTTCTTTCTATCTTTCATCTTTCCATTCGATTTCGAGAAATAAGCAACGAGAGGAGAGTTCTCGAATTACTCTCCAGGGACCGAAGGAAAGTGCGTAATATCGAGATATATACAAAGTCACCGTCCCCTTTCCTTCGTTCCTTCCAACTTCATCTCTCTCTCTCTCTCTCTCTTGCCCTTTCACTTGTCTTTTTATCTCATCTCTCTCTCTCTCTCTCTCTCTTTCTTCTTCTCGTTCACCCTCTCGGAGCTCGATAAATTACGCTTTGTTAAGTAAGAGTCAGTCGAGTTTGCATAGAAAGAGCCACTCAGGTTTCCCGAGCTTTCCCAGAGGATTTAAATGGAAAGTCCGTTATAATTTCCAACTCTGTTACGGGCCGACTTGACTCTCAAGGCACGAAAGACTAGCAAGAGCGTGCCCAGTTTATATATATATATATATATATATATATATATATTTAATATATATACATATACCGAGGACATAGGCACACTTTTTACTGATAACGAAAAGGACGTGTAATATTATTTTTCTTTTGAATCACTCCTCCATTTCTCCCGTCCACGTTAAAACGTCACTTTTCCCCAACTACGGAATTATGAAGACCTCGATAAGGTTTAACGTAGTATAACGTAGGTAACGTTCATACTTTGCAATCATTACGTTGCAATCGTTCGTTTGCTCATTAACAAACAATAATCGTCAATTGTCGTCGACGTGAGTTTATTTTTTTTTTACGTTACGTAATTTTTATTTTCTTTTTCTTTTCGTTTTCTCTCTCTTTTTTTTTTTTTCTTTTTCTTTTTCTTTTTCCTTTAAAACGAATACGAACCACATTCGATTGAATGTTCGCGCCGATGTCGCCGGAAAAAACCATCGACGACGAGAAGCTTCTTTTATTTGATCTTTTTCTTTTCTTTTTGGGTCGCATCGCAGGGGAGGGATCGAAAACGAGGTTGTTTGAAAAAGAAAACGTTCGATAAAAAATTACGTATGTAGGTATGCGTTTTCAAGTGAAAAAAGATTCACGCGATCGTTGAGCACTTTTCATTGTATATTCTTTTCCCTTTCTAAAGATAAGCGACTGTGGTAGGCGTACTTTAAAAAAAAAAAAAAAAAGAAAAAGAAAGAAAAAAGAAAAAAAGAAAAACTTCGCTCTCAAGAGGTCACGTAAAGCGAACAGTGTTGGTAGTGGTGAAGGTGGTGGCGGTGATCGTACTGGTAGTAGTAGAGTAGTAGTAGTAGTAGTAAAAGTAGTAGATATCAACAACGCGTTGCTGCTTCGTTGTTTGCTTTGGAAAAAATATAGTAGAAGTAAGGCGAGCCAGCGAAGGCAATCGAATTGTCCCGCGTCACGAGCTCGTCGTACTACATTGCTACCTTTCTCTCTCTCTCTCTCTCTCTCTCTCTCTCTCTCTCTATCTCTATCTCTATCTCTATCTCTCTCTCTCTCTCTCTCTCTCTCGTGTGTAAACTCGCTGATACTTGGAAGGAACATAGAAATAGCTATCGCGTGTTTGCTTGCGCTTGTAAGTGAAATGACAAAGAAGAGAAAAAAGGATAAAAAAAAAAAAGAAAAAAGAGAAAAGAAAGAACAAAAAAAATGAAAAATGGAATGAGAGAGAGAGAGAGAGAGAGAGAGAGGGGGAGGGAGGGAGAGATAGGGGGAGGGGAAACGAAAAATGCAATTACACGATTTGTAACTCTTCGAATAATTTTCATTTCCTTTCAAAAAGCGATATACATACATAGATCCGTGAAACTAACGAGATAAGACCAAAACGGCACGCGCGATCGAATGCCCGTTGAATTATGCATACCGTCGATTAGCAATTAACAATAAATCGTACTCACTAATTAATGAACAACGTTTGTCCAGCCTCTGAAAACACACCGCACAGTGGGGGAGAGAGAGAGAGAGAGAGAGAGAGAGAGAGAGAGAGAGAGAGAGAGAGAGAGAAAGCAATGGCAATGGTGTATGATCAATAAATCTAGGGATCTATAATAATAACAGGGTGGCAGGAGGAACCGAATGGGAAACTCATTAAAATCGTACATCTAGCTTGCACGCGAGGCAAGGAAACAACAACAACGAGAGAAAGAGAGAGAGGAGAGAGAGAGAGAGAGAGAGAAATAGATGGATAGAATGGGAATATATATCCAGATAAAAACTAGAGAGCGAGAGAGAGAGAGAGAGAGAGAGAGAGATGGCATGTGACGCATCCGCGGTAAATGACAACCGATCATTTTAATAAATCCGAACTAATTGGCATTCAAGCCACGAGTTTGGATCCATTGGTGCATAACTTTTCGATTCGGCTATTTTTGTCGCAGTCGATTGAACCTGCGTGGCGGTTTGGTATTTAACGTGTCCTGTCCTCGTTACGATTCTACCCTGCATCCGTCCAGTCGATGGTGTTCCATTCCCATAGAGCGACGACCCCCATCCCCCTCGTCCTCCGGCCTAGAACACACCACCCATCCACCTCTCTATCTATCTATCTATCTATCTATATGTATATATATATATATATATATATATATATATATATATATATATATATATCACTATATCGAGCCCTCTTCAATCCCCTTTCGATCGGAACGTACAAACGACACTCGTGCTCGACTACGAGTAACTATTATCAAAGGGACCAATTCGAAACAATCGAAAATAATTGAGTGCATTGCGAATGATTCTCGAATACAAAAAAAAAAGAAAAAGAAAAAGAATTTGTCGATGGGAATCAGCCGATTAATTCGACCATTTTTCCTCCAAAAATTAACTTAATAATGTTGCACAGATAAACGTGCCATCGCGATCGGCGATTATTACGAAATGTTTCGTTTCCTCTTTCATACTTCTTTTTTCTTTTTTTTCTTTTTTTTTTAATCTCATTCTTTTTGTTCGCCCTTTTTTGGGTTAGGGGGAGAGGAGGGCGACGCATATGACAGTTAGGTGGGAACGTGCGATCGTTAGCGATGCATACAGGCGCCGTTTGATGCATCCATCCGAAATGCTTTTCAACTTGCGCCATATTTTTACGAGATCGTGGCGAAGGGTCAAGTTTCATGACGCCCTTTTCCTCCTCTCTCTCCCTCTCTCTCTCTCTCTCTCTCTCTCTCTCTCTCTCTGTCTATCTAGCTGAATACTCTGTATAATCAGATGTACATATGCAAATTAATCTATGCAGATTGGCGAACGTCAAAAGGGTAAATTCTGCAACCGAAGGATGGCATTAAGTCTTAAATAAAAGCACCTGGAAATTTTCGGTACCAGCGTTAGATGTATTCAAACCTACTAACTCACAGCATCGCCACTGCGCAATCCGTTCGTTCATTGAATTTGTTCATTCGAGATTATCCCTTTTTTTCAACCCTTTTATTCGGATTGATTTCGTTTACTTTTATTTACTTCGTTGGAAAAAAAAAATTTACAAATAATATTTCTCGCAAAACGATTTAACAAAGCGAGGTGAGGGTAGCGGGGAAAGATCCTTCTTTTCGTCCGTTTCGAACGAGTCGTATCATTAATCTCATGTTCCTCTTTGCGTGTTACTCGTTTTTCTTCTCTCCAGTAGAAAAATAATACCGATCGAGATACAGCTCGTATGGTTATTTATCATTTTCTTTACAAACAAACCACGATATATATATATTTTTTCTAGTTTATAAATAATTGTAGAAAATATAAAAGCCGATAGTTAAATTACTGAACGATCGAATGAAAATAATTCAATTTTTTTCTTCGTGTAAGTAATTCTTATTGTTATCATTATCATCATGAGAGAGAAGAGAGGGAGAGAGAGAGAGAGAGAGATGATCTCGGAATTCCTTTTCACTGCCATTAAGATTTCAATAACGTAGGATAATGCTACGATCACGACAGGAGGTCTACTGAAATTCTAATATACGGCTTTAATTTCAGATCCTTTAACTTGGTGCTATCAGTCCCTAAAGTTTGTTATGAGTTATGGAAATAGAATGTTAGTACGCGCATTATAAATTTACACTATATCCTCAAAAGAAATTGTCAATTTAGGTCTGATAAAAAAAAATGAAAATTGACAGATATATATATCCTTATTCAATATTTCAGAGGATCGGGAAAAAAAATGTTTCCTTGCAATTGGCCCGTTAAAAATCAGCATCAAAGTTTCAAAACTTAAAATATTGTAACCATTGGTATCGATCGAAACAGACAGAACGATGGATATTAAAAAAGTCATGGTCGAAAACGCGCTATAAAAAAAAAAAAAAAAAAGAAAATTTTTAATCTTTTGGCCCATCCCGTATAACTTGTTTCCCCCCCCCCCCCCCTTTGACCGAGGACTATCGATTGGTCGTACTTTTAGGTAGGAGATAACGAGATAATCACGTCGAGGTAGAAACGAAGAAAACAAAGGAGAAAAAGAAGGATAGAGTAAAAAGAAAAAAAAAAAAAAGAGGAGGAAGAAGAAAAAGAAGAAGGAGGAGGAGAAGGAGGAGGAGGAGGAGGAGGAGGAGGAGGAGGAGGAGGAGGAGGAGGAGGAAAAAAAATCTTCTGTCTCCGTTCGTACCCATCGTGGCCCGTTCTTCGGTTGGATTCCTTTATCGGAGAAAATTACGAGAATGAATATTAATGACCCATGGGCAGCATCGTCCTTAGCTCGATAACGATGCCGGCTCGGTCTAATAAACGAGATTTCCCGGATGGAGAACGTCGTGTTCGTCGCCAGACTCGAGTATTAGTCGTCCACCGATATAAAGCCGATAATTAAATATCCCTAATTAAATTTGTAAATTGGAATATCGGTAATTAATAAAACCAAACCGTCGGGAAGGAATCGTCCGTTCGGTAACATCAAACGGTGACCTAAACCGAACGAAGTTATCTCGTTTCGACGTTTATGATAATCGTTAGAATCGAATGGTGGTAAGGATTTGATTTTACCCTGTTTCGTGATCTCACGCGTGTACACGTTTCTGATCTCTATTCGATGTAAATGCATAGTGCGTACACGGTCATGTTGTATTAGTTAATATTAATTAATTAATTAATTAATTTTCGAAGAATTAGACGATAAGCGCTTATACGTTTAGACGGTTAAACGCTGTGTGTCCACGAATTCAATGGAAAAATTTTATAGGGCATTTGATCGGCTGATTATTACGAGATTCTTGTTTGATAGAAAAAGAGAGAGAGAGAGAGAGAGAGAGAGAGAGTTAGCTTCGAGTAAGATTTAATGGCGGCCAAACGATGAGAATTATCGCCCTTCGAGTCGTGGAATGGTAACAGATGCCGTCTTAGCGAGCACCCCACTCGCGTTAAACTTTCGAGAAATCTATCGCTCAAGGAAGGTGTAACGTGGCTTAGATTAACGCCCTTACCGTTTCTCGCTCGGCCCGTTTCACGCGATTGCTGCTGCTCCTTCTCAGTCTACTAGAATTAACTGTCCTCGCGTGAGAACCACGAAAATTCGACGAGGCCCCCGACTCTGTCGAAAGTATTTCAAAAAAAAAAAAAAAAAAAGAAAGAAAGAAAGTACATTCGATTTCGGAATTACTAATCACGCAATTTTTTGTACTCGTAACGACAAAACAAATTTTCCATTGCGATGATCGATGATATTGGAATATACGGTAACGTTTCAAAATTGCTTTCGATCGAATAATTGTCGGTGTAATTTTGATTTTATTTTATATCGATTACGACGGTTCGATTTAATATCCCGGAATCGTTTTGAAATATTTAATGGTCGTTTATCAACGCATTTTATCACGGTTATACGAGGTTAGTCCTCGCGAGAATCGATTGACATGAATATCTTCGACGTTATAAAACGTTTTTGTGTTTTTTATCGTACAATAGAGGAGTCGAATCCGTTTTAGGAAAAGACGCATCACCTCGCTCGATTGGCTTTCTCGCGTGCCTGGATATCCTCGATAGCTCTGATCTTTCTCATTCTCTCATTCTCTCTCTCTCTCTCTCTCTCTCCCTCTTTCTCTCTTTCTCTTTCTGTTCGTTCAGCCGACTTGTCTTTGCGACACACCGTCGTTAACGTCATCGACGATTGGGGCCGCGACAGGCGATAACGTCGAAATCGGAGTTATCTTTCGCACTCCGGCACTCCGTGGAAAACCCTCGTCAAGATCAACGAGACGTTACCGAATTCTCCTGAGACATTTTCTAGCACCACCGGCAGTCCCTTCGGTCCTTTCGTTCACCAACGTCAAACCATATTCCCTATGTCCAACTCATCTTCCTGCGAATACGAAAGATATATATATATATATATATATATATATATATATATATATATATATATAGAGAGAGAGAGAGAGAGAGAGAAAGTATAGGAAAAAGCCCGACAAATTTTTCGTTAATCAAAACATATTATCAATCTCGATCCGATACTATCCCATACGATATCAGTAGATTCCTCGATTTGTTTAAGCAACTTTTTTTTTCTTTTCTTTTTACGATTATCAGTTACAAATCCATCGAAAAATTCCAGACATATTTAACGTACAAGGCTACGAGCTGAGAAATAAAAGGAAGAATGGGGTAGATGTTCATGTAATTTATAGACCGATAAATATACGTCGAAAAATTCGATATACGATATATGAGGAGAGAAGGGGGAAGGAGGAGGAGGAGGAGGAGGAGGAGGAGGAGTAGTAGTAGTAGATGACGAGGCATCGAAGCAAAATACTATAATAAATAGTAAATCACGGCCGAGCGGTTGGCTCTCTCTCTCTCTCTCTCTCTCTTTCTCTCTTTCTCTCTTTCTCTCGCAAAAGACGTGATAATCCATGCTCCAGCGGTTCGATCCAAAGGCGTCAGTCGAATGAACGATCGTTCGAGATTATCGTAGAGACGGGACGCCGTTCCATCTTGGCTTAGATAAATCGGTATGAGTTACGAAAAGGGACTATCCAAGTTTTGGTCCCTAAAGCAGAGGTCGGTAGCTGGAAAGTGAGAGAACCTCGAGGACTTTTCATCCCGAATAGCGGTAGGAAGGGACATGATCGCCTGATCCTTTTCTAAAACGAATGATCGATTATTCCAGATCGTAGAGGTGCGTTGCCACGTCGATATCGGTCAAACGATTAATCAACTACGATTCGCACTCGTACGAACAGCTGGAATTTGCAATTAGTTACCGCAGTGCTTTCCACGGTGCTTGGCATTCTTCTCATTCGCGAATCTCTCATTAATGAATTTCTCCAGGTTGAAACTTCTCAATCGATAAAATAAAATCGATTCTAACACGTACACACACACACACACTCATTTATATATATATATATATATATATATATTTCTATCTTGAGTCGTTAGGCGAAAATAATAGTAACGATCTCTCAAATAAAATATCGATGTATGTATATATATATATATATATATATATATATATATATATATATATATATATAATATGTATTTCGAAAATAGAATTTCAATTAACTTTCGACCGAACGATCCCGTGGAAAGTGGGACAATGCTCGGAGACAGAAGCTATCGATTAAGTATGGACCGCGTAGGAGTGGCTTATGTATACATACACACATAGATACATACATTCATATAGCTATCGGTCTCGTGTTTGTTAAATAAACTGGAACGAAGCTGGAAAACTGATGGGAAAATGATTTCTTTGATTTGAAACAATCTATGCATCTCTCTCTCTCTCTTTTTCTCTCACACACATTATCTCTCTCTCTCTCTCTCTCTCTCTCTCTCTCTTTTTCATCGTAAAATTCTAAAACTGAAATAACAGGGTTAAATCTTTTATTTCTATTCCATTTCGTCTAAGTGACAAAACTCGATTCGAATTTGCGTCGCCATAAATGATAGAGTGACGTTGATTTTATGTGAAAATACTCAATGTTGAAAGTGAAAAAGAAAAAAGAACAAAAAGTATAGAAAGAGAGAGAGAGAGAGGAAAAGAGAGAGAAATAAAAGAGAGCAATTCGATGAGGCAAATTCGAGCGTACTTCCTTCGAGGAAATCGGATAAGAATCTGGAACATAAGCGTGACTGCCTTGCAAACGTCTCTCCGCCTATTGCGTGTCGCCGTAACAGGGGTGTCGAGGGGTTGGTGAATCGACGAACGGAAAAGCCGCGTTACGTGAGCGTGTTCCGTGGAACGAACGCGCGTGCGGCCACGGCATTACGAAATTACGCGTGCTTACGTAGTCTTCGTGCGATAAAAAGCTCGCCCAAGTTTCCCCCGTTCCGAAAATGTTGAAAACTAATTATTAATCGTCTTATTAACGGTCGAAAACATTTATATATATATATATATATATATATATACGTTGTCGGCACTGCACGACGACGATAATTTATAAATTCGTATAAAACATTTTACCTCTCTAAAAGTTTCACAGAACGATCCTTTTCTTTTCCCTCACCCCGTACATATTTTATCCAATCCAATCCAAAAGGGATTCGTTTTTGCGATAAGATTCGACGATAAATTTTTGGAGATATTTTTTTTTTCTCTCAAACAAGTCCCACGTAGGATGTTGCGTTGTTCCCCCTTCAGCTCCTATCCTTCGCCTTACGCGGACGAAAAAATCGAATTAGAATAATTTTCCGGGAGGAGGAGAAGGAGGAGGAGGAGGAAAAACATCGGTGCGACGGAATTGAAACGTCTGACTCATCGGCTGGAAGTTTAGTGCGATCAACGTAGTCGAAGGGTCCGAGATTATTAAGAGACACCCTTAACTCTCTCTCTCTCTCTCTCGCTCCTCCACCTCCCTCATCGTTCCCTCCCACGGTTAGAGAAGAGTCTCGGATTCCAGTGGATTCTCCTCTCTTTCTCTCTCTCTTTCTCTCCATGGACCGTCGCTCTTGGCGCCGAGAGTCATTTGTCAAGAGACGTTGGTGACGATGGGAAGCCACCCTCTTCAAAAGCAGTCCTACCAACCTTATTCTTGTCCCTTGTCCTTGCGACAAGGCAATTTATAATTCGTCTCTCTCTCTCTCTCTCTCTCTTTCTCTCTATGGTGTTTTATTTCATTCATGGAACTCGATCTTCAATTCTTTTCTCTTTGAAGGATCGTTTTTGAAGATTATCAGTGTTTGAGAGAGAGAGAGAGAGAGAGAGAGAGAGAGAGAATGTGCCTTCGAGCTAGCCAAAATCCCCTTAATAATTTCGTCTCGGAGCATGTAGCCCTTTTGAACCTTCCAGAAAGTCACTCCGACTTCCCAGCTCGTAGAAAGTAAAGTCTTTGCGAACGGAATATGAAGATGGATAGAACGAGAGCGTGAGAAAGAGGGATTGTGCGTGGGTGCGAGTGTTCGTCTGTGTGTCTGTGTATCTCTCAGTCTGTTCGTGTGTGCGCGCGCGTGTGTGTGTGAGAAAGAGAGAGAGAGAGAGAGAGAGAGAGAGAGAGAGAGAGGTGTTCGAAGCTTTGATTACTTTACTACTCGAAAGGAGGAGTCTAGTATAAAAAAATCGTTATTCGAAAGACGATATGGCAACTTTGATGGCGATTATTCTTTACTTCGTTCGCCAAGGAAGGTGGGGCAGGCTGAGTGGACGTTAAATATTAAAATTGCATCGTACGGTACGTCTTTGAGAGAGAAGGTGAGTAAGGTGTACGTAAAATAAAAAAAAGGAAAAAAAAAAAAGAAAGGAGAAATGTAAAAAAAGAGAAGTAGGAATAGGAGAAAGGAAAAATGGAATGAAAATGAAAATGAAAAGTAAAAGGAAGAAGGGGGAAGAGAGGAAGGAAGAATCAGCAGACATGTACGTGCATTTACTTCTTTCCAAGAGTAGAAAAGAATGAGATGGATAGATAGAGAAAGAGAGATGTATATATATATATATAGACAGAGAGAGAGAGAGAGAGAGAGAGACCATCGTGAGAACAATGTGGAAGATGGAAGCTCGAGACGAGTTCTTAACGAAATAACGTCGGAAATTGAAAAGTGCCGAGGAGAATTTCTCTCGTGAGTATCGGTTCTTCCTGCACGTAGGTATGTACCTACGACTTTTCGATGGCAAAAGAGAAAATAAAAAGGACGAGAGAGAGAGAGAGAGAGAGAGAGAGAGAGGCAGAGAAATACGAAGATCAAAGTTCCTATTTTGTAGCTTATGTTGGGAATATCTCTGATAAGGAAATAACATATCTTAAAGCGTCGATTTATTTCGAAACTCGTCGTAAGCTGGCAAAAGGGATGATCATGTTTGGTATGAAAGCATGAGAGTACGACTATGATTTCTCGAAAGAAAGGAAGGTAGGTAGGAAGGAAGGAAAAGAGAAAAGAAGAAAACGAAACGAAACGAAAAAAAAAGAAGAAGGAATAGGGACAAGAAAAATTCTTACGATTTTCACGATCCTTGTTCGGTAAAAAAAAAAAAAAAAAAAAAAAAAAAGAGAAAAAAATCTTTTTTTCCCGAGGAAGAAAAAAAAGAGGGAGAAAGAGAAAAGTTTGTAGTAGAATTCTAAAAAAGTTATACAAGACACAGAGAAGCGTATTATTTCTCTTTTCTTTTCTTTTCATTTTTCTTTTTTTATCTTTGACATTATGGCATTAACGATGTCTCTAGTTAAAAGTTGACATCCCGGGTAGACGTCCAGGACGTTTGTCTTCGAAAGGGACACTCTCAAAACCGGACGTCGCAGTGGCTTTTCCTCTGTGTGGATGTGTGTGTGTGTGTGTGCGTTCCCAGTGGAGGATGCGTTCGGAGGACTTCGTTATCCTTTCCTTACCCCAGAAAGCCATCGTACCGTAACACGAAAACGGACTACGTTGCGAAAAAGAGTGTGGATAGAAAGGTGGATAGACTTGAAGAAACAAAACGGAAAAAGGGTAAAGCTAAGGAAAAAACAAAAAAAAAATATATATATATATATAAAGATAATAAAAAAAAAAAGAAGGAAAGAAAAAAAAAGAAGAAGAAAAAGAACGGGAGGAAAAAAGATAGGAAGAAAATACGGTAAGGAAGGAAGGAAGGAAGGAAGGAAGGAAGAAGAGGGAGAAGAGGAGAAGAGGGAGGGCCTCCTCGAAACCACGTAATTTGCCCTGCCAACCAGGAATTTCTCGCGAAACTTTCGACTCTGTTTCCTCCGCTTCTACTTTTCTCCACAAAATATTCTTCGTAAGTATTATACGACATTATATATATATATATATATATATATATATATATATATATATATATATATATATATATACACACAGAAAGAAAGAGAGCGATACATATGTATATGTGCCTCATATATATAGATAACCTCACTGTCTTACACTATATTTCGTTCTTCTCTGTCCTCCTCTCCTCTCCTCTTCCCAGGTCCCTCTTCCTTCCCTTATCGTTAAACCGAATTTCTCACGAATTTCTTTCTAAAATACACCGTTGAAAACGCGATGGCAAAGGAGAAAATCGACTTTATAACGGGGAGCCAACACGAAGCACCTTTCATTTCCTGCCATTCCAACACGGACGAATTGTCTTACAGATGGACGTCATCATTCCGTAACGCCCGGGGTTTTAAATCCTCCTGCGATCTCTTTAAACCCGTAAGTCGATAGACAGAACTGTGTGATATCTTTGGTATATATATATATATATATATATATATATATATATATATATATATATATAAACCGAATCAAAACGAAAGTATTATTAAAGTTTGCTATATTTCGTTCTAGATTTCTTTCCTTTTCCGATCTCGTATCAATCGATTCCCGTAACTGCCTTTCAAATCTTCCTGCAATTCAAATAAATAATGAACGGATAATTTCATTTAATTAATCTTCGATTTACTATTTATTACTGATAGATTTATATATATATATATATATATATAATATTTGACGTTTTCAAAGGATTTCTTCTATAAATTCGAACGTAATCATTCAGAACGGAACAGAAAGAGGGATACTTATCTCAAAAAGGAGCATCTGAAATAGCGGCGCATTGAAGGAAAACTTAGTTGTGTACAGACGTCCACGTGCAGTATACTCGGCTGCTTTTCTTGCTGCCTCTCGAACGTCTCTTCCTGAAGGTATCGATGAGTAGATAAAGATAGAAAGAGAGAGAGAGAGAGAGCTATTGCGAAAACTCTTCGACCTTGTCCCCCCCGTTAATGTTTGCCCAAGTACATTCGTTTTATCCTCTAGACCCTATTTCACGATCGACAAGGGGTGCTGCTGCCTGGAGGACCCTTCGAAAGAAATTGAATGCAAATACGTCGGCAATGCGCTGGCCCTGCTAGTATTCCACCCTCGTTGTCCCCATTTTCTCTTTCCTCCCCCCCTCTCTCTCTATTTCAGTATATATGTGCATGTGTTCGGTGGGCAGTAGTCTAGCGTTCTCTCGCTACCGTGAACACGTTAGCAGATCTGCAGAAAGAGGGGATTGCTTTGGGTAAGCTATGAAAGAAGACTCACTGAAAATAGAAAGAGAGGGAGAGAGAGAGAGAGAGAGAATGAAAACTGTGTGGAGAGTAGGAACGATTCCCAAAGGTCCCATGGGAATCTCTGGACTCTTTATTAATTCACCGTCAGACTAACCAGAATTACTTGCCGTGTGTACGAGAGAGCAACATACCAACCAGCTGCCCCGATCGCAACCCTAAGTCGACGACACTTTGCAGAAGCTTAGTCCGGCTTAGCAGGTGGCTGCTGAATCTCTGCTACTGCTGAAAGGCTTCCGCGAAATTTCGAATTCAACCTCACTCTCTCATTCTGTCTCCCTTTATCTATCTATCTATCTATCTATTTCACTCTCTCTCTCTCTCTCTCTCTCTCTCTCTCTCTCTCTCTCTTCACCGGTTTCGCTATAGCTTAGAATGAATAGAGTCCTCACGTGACGTTCACAAATTCGAACTATCTATATCTTAGAGTATTATAGAATATTCAGAGTTATGTCTACTCACTTGCTATCTATATATATATATATATCTTTCACGTCAAAGATTGGATAAAAGAAACAAAGAAAGAAATGAAAAAGAGAAGAGAGAGAGAGAGAGAGAGAGAGAGAGAGAGAGAGAGAGAGAGAACGATATAAATTAAAAAGTAAACTAAACCAAAATAACTGCGAAGCTCTACGTGTCGGGAGGTCAGTTTCGAAAAAAAAAAACAAAAAAAGAAAAAATCGTCTCTTCGTATCGAGCTTAAACGGCGTAAAGCTCGATCGATGGTATATGATAAAGGCCGGCTCTAGAGATTACAAAACTCTTTCATATATAGGTGTTTTGTATCTCCATTGAACGTTTGGGGAATATAAAAAAGAAAAACCAAAAAAAAAGAAAAGAAGAAAAGAAAAGAAAGAAAAGTTTTTGGATCGATCTTTCATACGCACTTTACCAAACGCAATGTCGAATTCTTTTTCCCCTTGCTTCCTTTCGTCTTTTTTTCGTCCTCAATTCTTTCTATTTCTTTTTTTTTGTTTTTTTTTTATTCTTTTTTCGTTAATCTCCAAGACTAAATCGTCAAACGGACGAGTCACTTTCGATTATAGATCGAAGGATGGAGATAAATATCAGAAAGTAATAAAAACCGATCGGTCAATTCATTCATAAAAAGCAAAAGAAAAAAAAAACAAACAAAAAATAAATGAGAAAGGAGGAAAGAAAAAAATCGGTGAATTTCAAAAGAGATAACGTTGTACATATCTCAATTCGATATATATATATATATATATAAAGGTACATGTTCCGAACGTAGCTGCGTTCCCGAGATGAATGTCCCGTGCTTTATCGGTAGGACCTAGCGTGTGCTATTTTTTAAGTTGAGCAGTCGAATCTCACCGAAAATCGTCGCGCCATTTTTTATTTGAGAGAAAGGGGGGGCAGTACGAACGTCCCTCTCCGATCGAGAGATATCGTCCATCGGGTGTACGTATAGTTCGTACGAATGCCAGGGCATAATCTTTGCCGTTCATTCCCGCCCGACCACCCCGCCGTCAAAAACTGCGCCACGTTTTTTTTTTTTTCGCGCGAACGCCGTGGTGCCGTGTCACTTACAACGCTCGATCGATTCTCGATGCCAACGACGAGTCGCATCGGTTAAACGCTCGGATGACAGGGAGAAACAACGTCCGCTCTGTTTTTTTATTTTTTTTATGTTCATTTCTTTTTCTTTTTTTTTTATTTTTTTCCCTCTTCCTCCTTCTTTTTTCTCGTTTCATTTTTTTTTTCTATCTATCTATCTATATATATGTATGTATGTATGTATGTATGTTTTTTTTTCTTTTACAATCAGAAACACGAAAAAAAGGAACGAACGTTGTAGCAGGTTCCTACAAACATTCGGGAAAAAAAACAGATCTCTCTCTCTCTCTTTTTTTTTCTTTTCGTTCTTTTTTTGTTTCGTCCTTTTTTTCCTTTTTTCTTTTCTTTTCTTTTCTTTTCTTCTCTTCTCTTTTCTTTTTTTTTTTTTTTGGTAAAACAAACGTGTATGCACATCAAAGCGAATAGTTTTTCCAATGTAAAGTTTGAGTACTACTAATTACGAAACAGCTCGTTCCAATTCCAATTTGGTCGGCGCGTATGTATGCGGGAAAAAATGCAAAAAATAAATGAGAGCTCATCGGCGTTCGATTTTATAAAGTTATATAGGGAGGCACAATTTGAAAACGATATAAATTATCAAAGTCGAAGATGGAGACGTTGAAACGTTAATATTGCAGGATATTGGAAGATTTATGATTTTCTATTTCGTCGTCGGGTTGTTTTAAGCGACTTTCAGTATGATCGTTGCCTACCCGAGCAATCGCTTATAGGGAACGCGATAAATTCGTTTGACTAGATAACGGAATTAATTAATACGCGCTGTAATCTCTTTTTCTTTGTGTTTCTCGTTGTTCGCGCTTACTACTTGTGTTAAGTAGAACAAGGAGAGCAACGAGGATTCGCGAAGATGTCGTGAAAATTAATCAAGCGACAAAACTATTTTTCTTTAATAAATCGACGCGAGCTTATTATGACTTACAAATTGAACAAGAAAAATACTTTTAAACGTTAAAGGTCAATCCAACGAAAGCTCCATTTTCGATAACAAATTATAGGGAATGATGAAATAGTACGTTCCAAAGGTCAATCGTAAAACGTACGTTTATTTTTCGACGCATTTGTACGTATGGTTATTGAAATTTGAAGCAACCAAGGGAGCAAAATAGGGAGACATAAAAGAGGACTTGCCCTTCGGAAACGTTTGTCCCCGTGATTTTCTGCGATTGAAAATCTTCTCGCCCGATCGTATCACGCCCTAATGTCTGCCAACGACAGAGGCTTTTCGAAAAGAAAAATGACATTGATAATGGGCCAAGCATTAACTAGAAATTACGTGTTAACGTCAAACGCATCTCGTCAAAATGAATCCTACAGATCAAACTAGAATAAATCAACTTTTCAAAATCTACTCGCCCTATATATGTAACAGTAATTAATTACAGTTATTGTGCCAAGATAATAACGTTGCCAATATATATTTATACATGAGAATAATATAAAAATGAGAATAAAAAAAAAAACGAAGATAACGAAAATGTCGAAAAGTATCACGCGAATATCAGCATTGGCTGGGATGTCGTTAGCAGACTAATTGGAATCCAATCAGCGCGATTAATCGTTTAACAAGCCGTGCGCGAACGCGTATCGGCCTGTCGAGGTTCGATGGTATTTAGGTATTTAACTGCGGCCACCTTTTCGACCACCCTTTAGACCACCCTCCGACCGCCTTTCACCATCCCACCTATCTTCTCGACGCATGGGCGTGAACCAATGGCTATATTTTACGTTTAGCTTCTACGTTCCTGCCGTGAGCAGACGATCGAATTCTCCTACCACCGAATTTGGAATTTTAAAAAGCCGCGACGACACTTCCTTCCTATCTTCCTATTTACCTAGCTCAGACGTGTCACTCTAACATTTTCTTTTTCCCCGAAAACATACTACACGTATTCGACAGCTTCACGTATCATGTGAACCTCATAGAAATTCAAATTTAAGAGAAACAATTTCACGCTTCCCATAAATCGAATTTTTAAACAGGAGAACATGATGTATCAGGAGGTGGCACGATTCCGCGTGCCACCTCCTAGTACCTCATGTGATCCTGATACAAATTCAGATTTTCGGGGAAAAATTTCAGAGTTGTCCGTGAATTGAATTTTTGAACAGGAGAGCATAACGTAGCAGGAGGTGGCACGCGGAATCGTGCCACCTCTTTGCGTAACATGTTATCCTGTTACAAAATCAGTTTTTCGGGGAAAAATTTTCTCTCGGCCGTAAATCGAATTTTTGAACAGGAGAACATGATGTATCAGGAGGTGGCACGATTCCGCGTGCCACCTCCTAGTACCTCATGTGATCCTGATACAAATTCAGATTTTCGGGGAAAAATTTAAGAGTTGTCCGTGAATTGAATTTTTGAACAGGAGAGCATAACGTAGCAGGAGGTGGCACGCGGAATCGTGCCACCTCTTTGCGTATCATGTTATCCTGTTACAAAATCAGTTTTGCGGGGAAAATTTTTCTCTCAGCCGTAAATCGAATTTTTGAACAGGAGAATATGATGTATCAGGAGGTGGCACGATTCCGCGTGCCACCTCCTAGTACCTCATGTGATCCTGATACAAATTCAGATTTTCGGGGAAAAATTTAAGAGTTGTCCGTGAATTGAATTTTTGAACAGGAGAGCATAACGTAGCAGGAGGTGGCACGCGGAATCGTGCCACCTCTTTGCGTATCATGTTATCCTGTTACAAAATCAGTTTTGCGGGGAAAAATTTTCTCTCAGCCGTAAATCGAATTTTTGAACAGGAGAACATGATGTATCAGGAGGTGGCACGATTCCGCGTGCCACCTCCTTGTACCTCATGTGATCCTGATACAAATTCAGATTTTCGGGGAAAAATTTCTGTGTTGTCCGTGAATTGAATTTTTGAACAGGAGAGCATAACGTAGCAGGAGGTGGCACGCGGAATCGTGCCACCTCTTTGCGTATCATGTTATCCTGTTACAAAATCAGTTTTGCGGGGAAAAATTTTCTCTCGGCCGTAAATCGAATTTTTGAACAGGAGAACATGATGTATCAGGAGGTGGCACGATTCCGCGTGCCACCTCCTTGTACCTCATGTGATCCTGATACAAATTCAGATTTTCGGGGAAAAATTTCTGTGTTGTCCGTGAATTGAATTTTTGAACAGGAGAGCATAACGTAGCAGGAGGTGGCACGCGGAATCGTGCCACCTCTTTGCGTATCATGTTATCCTGTTACAAAATCAGTTTTGCGGGGAAAAATTTTCTCTCAGCCGTAAATCGAATTTTTGAACAGGAGAACATGATGTATCAGGAGGTGGCACGATTCCGCGTGCCACCTCCTTGTACCTCATGTGATCCTGATACAAATTCAGATTTTCGGGGAAAAATTTCTGTGTTGTCCGTGAATTGAATTTTTGAACAGGAGAGCATAACGTAGCAGGAGGTGGCACGCGGAATCGTGCCACCTCTTTGCGTATCATGTTATCCTGTTACAAAATCAGTTTTACGGGGAAAAATTTTCTCTCGGCCGTAAATCGAATTTTTGAACAGGAGAATATGATGTATCAGGAGGTGGCACGATTCCGCGTGCCACCTCCTTGTACCTCATGTGATCCTGATACAAATTCAGATTTTCGGGGAAAAATTTCTGTGTTGTCCGTGAATTGAATTTTTGAACAGGAGAGCATAACGTAGCAGGAGGTGGCACGCGGAATCGTGCCACCTCTTTGCGTATCATGTTATCCTGTTACAAAATCAGTTTTACGGGGAAAAATTTTCTCTCGGCCGTAAATCGAATTTTTGAACAGGAGAATATGATGTATCAGGAGGTGGCACGATTCCGCGTGCCACCTCCTTGTACCTCATGTGATCCTGATACAAATTCAGATTTTCGGGGAAAAATTTATGTGTTGTCCGTGAATTGAATTTTTGAACAGGAGAGCATAACGTAGCAGGAGGTGGCACGCGGAATCGTGCCACCTCTTTGCGTATCATGTTATCCTGTTACAAAATCAGTTTTACGGGGAAAAATTTTCTCTCGGCCGTAAATCGAATTTTTGAACAGGAGAATATGATGTATCAGGAGGTGGCACGATTCCGCGTGCCACCTCCTAGTACCTCATGTGATCCTGATACAAATTCAGATTTTCGGGGAAAAATTTCTGTGTTGTCCGTGAATTGAATTTTTGAACAGGAGAGCATAACGTAGCAGGAGGTGGCACGCGGAATCGTGCCACCTCTTTGCGTATCATGTTATCCTGTTACAAAATCAGTTTTGCGGGGAAAAATTTTCTCTCGGCCGTAAATCGAATTTTTGAACAGGAGAATATGATGTATCAGGAGGTGGCACGATTCCGCGTGCCACCTCCTTGTACCTCATGTGATCCTGATACAAATTCAGATTTTCGGGGAAAAATTTCAGAGTTGTCCGTGAATTGAATTTTTGAACAGGAGAGCATAACGTAGCAGGAGGTGGCACGCGGAATCGTGCCACCTCTTTGCGTATCATGTTATCCTGTTACAAAATCAGTTTTGCGGGGAAAAATTTTCTCTCGGCCGTAAATCGAATTTTTGAACAGGAGAATATGATGTATCAGGAGGTGGCACGATTCCGCGTGCCACCTCCTTGTACCTCATGTGATCCTGATACAAATTCAGATTTTCGGGGAAAAATTTCTGTGTTGTCCGTGAATTGAATTTTTGAACAGGAGAGCATAACGTAGCAGGAGGTGGCACGCGGAATCGTGCCACCTCTTTGCGTATCATGTTATCCTGTTACAAAATCAGTTTTGCGGGGAAAAATTTTCTCTCGGCCGTAAATCGAATTTTTGAACAGGAGAATACGATGTATCAGGAGGTGGCACGATTCCGCGTGCCACCTCCTTGTACCTCATGTGATCCTGATACAAATTCAGATTTACCGGGAAAATTATCACGCTACCCGTAAATTTAATTTTTGTATTTGACTACATAACTTACCTGAAGGTGGCACTATTTCTGCTAGAAATTTTTTCGTTTTTCTCGTGATTTGAAATTTTTACAGGAGCAGGAAAAGGTAGTAATTGTAATTTAAAACACTTTTTTTAGTTATTTAATATATGTTTGTTAATACTAATTTGTTGATTGATATATTAATAGTAAGGTCGTTCGTTAAATGAGTATGAGGATATATATTTTTTATATCGCTATGCTGTATGTTCCATTTGCTCGACGATAGTATGTATGGTGTTTTGTAAGTTAATATTCTGATCGTTCAAAATCACTTTTGATCTTTTGCGTTTGACCGGTTAGCCATATTCTTCTTGTCCCTCTGCGATGAATCCTACAGATGCTATGATTGCTTATTCGAGCGTTGTAATGGATTGAACTGTACATATAAAATTCTTTGGTTAGCTTTTCTAGGAAGGATTTGAAAAATATATTACAATTGATCAACGATTACATGCGGCTTGTTTATTTTCTATATCCTTTAATTTATTAAATAATGTCAATTACAAATGATTCATAATAATTATTATTGAATGTTTGGAAATAGATGATAATATGAAAGTTTATCTTCAAATGGATCTACAGCATCCAATTGTGGGTTTAATAATTAATAATGATAAATATCTAAACGAGAGAAGGTAAAGAGACGGGAAAATAGTAGTCTATCTGAGATAGTAGCAATATTACTTGGATACTTTTATAAATTCAAATTCCACTTTTCTCTATTTCTCTCCCTTACTCACTCTCTCTCTCTCTCTCTCTCTCTCTCTCTCTCTCTCTCTCTCTATCTATCTATCTCTCAATTAACTATGGACTATAACTGTATGAAACAAGCCACAGTGACCTAAGAAATTAGACAAGTTCAGTTTCCTTTACTGAAAGTTGTTGCATTGCTCTTTCGACTCCCTCTGCTTTGCGGAATCGAAAATCTAGGTCATCTCGTTAAAGGAAGAGTACATGGGACGATAAGGAAAGGCTCGTGCATAGGCGAATCGAACAAGTTCTAGACTAGTTAAAGTACCTCGTTTCATTAACTGTTAACCATCCCTTTTTCTCGTATCTCTTTGTTTCTTTCTCTGCCTCTTTCCCTCTTTTTCTTTTTCTTTTTCTTTTTGCAAACGAGACAAAGACCTATTCTCTCTCTCTCTTTCTTACACACTTTTCATCGAGCTGCTAAATATACACGCTACTGTTTAAAGGTAAATAAATTTATTTACCTTGGTTGGGTGTCGTTTCGAGAAACAGCGTTTACAATTAAATCTCCGAACCTTTCAAGTCCGAGAAAAGCAAAGAAGGCGAATAAGAGGAAGAGGAAGAAGGTGAAGAAGAAGAAGAAGGAGAAGAAGAAGAAGAAGAAGAAGAAGAAGGAGGAGGAGGAGCAGGGGGAGGAGGAAAAGCAGAATAGAGGAGAGTAGGAGTACTAGGACAAAGAAAGACTTCTCGAGCTTTCAAAACCTACAAGATTATCGAGTTTACCGATTAAGGGAAAGCAAGTAAATTGACGAAGAAAGTAGTCGTTGAGAGATCCACCCTGAAATTGAACGTAATTTTCACTGGGGCAATTTATACCCAGCCCAGTGGAAAACAACATCCAACTCTCTCTTGCGGTGATTTCTCCTTCGGTGGCAAGAAATCGTATGAAATTGTAGATGTAACGAATTGTTCTCGAGGTATAAACTTATTTCTGCGCATCTACCCGGAGGAGAAGTTTTAGCATTACTCCATCACATTCTACGGAAAAGTTTTCATTCTCTCTAAAGTTTAACCGAAGTGGCATTCGCATCGTTCCCTCGTCGTTATATTATGCAGATCGCATCAAACTTCTCATCAAAGCATAGAACGTTCCGGATTACGAAACCGATACGTACAGCTGACTGGAATATCCTTTTGTCTTTTTGATCAGACGTCCGATACAGTTATAAATCATTATTTGTGATGGACAATTTTATACCGAGCTACGAATACATAATTACGTATTTGATTCGACAAGGACGTCGATCGATGAGGATTATTTCATTTTATGTATTATAGAGAGAATATACAATATTTGTATTCAACGAACGGGAAGACCAACGCCAGGATAATATATGCAAAGGTAAAAGAATATATATATATATATATATATATATATATATATATATATATATATATATTCTCTGGAAAAGTTGCAAAGTACTCGACCGTAATTCATTAAACGTTATGGGTGGGATGGAAAAAAAAAAGGAGATGCACGATGACGAAGTACAATAGACGTCGAAGGAAAAGAGGTTCCGTGCATTCCTGAGGGTATCGTTGGTTGTGAGTCGACGGTAGAAGAAGAAAAGAGGTAACTCGGTGTTAGAGAAAATAGGGAGGAAAATGCGAAAAGCGAGGCGTATGCGTATCTGCATATAACCCGGTTTCTCACTCTAGCCGAGGTACTTGCGGTGAGCAAAGAAAGAGTGGGTATATAGGTATACCAAAGAGAAAGGCTTTCCTAGCTTCGGAGAAAGAAAGAAAGAAGAAAGAAGAAAGAAGAAAGAAAGAAAGAAAGAAAGAAAGTAGGAAGGAAGGAAGAGGAGTTAAAGAGAGGAAGAGAGAGAGAGAGAGAGTGAATTGGGAGGGAAAGAGGAGAAGATCCCTCGGGAAGTGGCCTACGGTGGATATCCGTCCCTAGCTCGTTGGATATCCTGGAGAAGACCGACCACTCCTGAGGGAGCGGACTAGTGCTTCTCAAACACCGACTCACTGGCCCCTCCATCCTTCATTACCTGCCTTCTCATTCGAGCTCGCCGCCCCGCTGAGAGTTTCCCTCGAGTGGGCCCACGTGCCACGCAAACGTAAACGCCATGAATCCATCGAGCTTTAAGAGCTTCGAACGATTTCAAACCGTCCCTCTCCATCTCTCCGTCTATCCTTCTCCTTTTCTATTTTATTTTTCTGTTTTTCTCTTGTTTCTTCTTCTTCCTTTTTCTTTCTTTTTTTTTCTTTCTTTTTTTTTTTTTTAATTACGGACATATATATTTATACATATCTTTAACATCGTATTATCGTAACAATTCTAATCTTTATAATCTACTATTGATCATTTCCATTTGATTTTTGTACCATTATATCGTATATACGTATATGTATATATATATGTATATATATATATATATCTCCCTCTTCCAGGTGTATTTTATCAAATCTTCAAGAACGATAAGATAAGATGTTTCTGTAGAGAAAAATAAGTTTGGTCTCTAAGCAGCAGCTGTCGAAGGAAATGTTCTTTTCAATATACGTACAAGGACAAAATTGCTATCCATCTTTTCTCTCGACCACTCTGTCGGAATCTAAACAACGATGAAAGCCTCGGGCAGGTAAGAGAAGTACCTTACCCACCTACCTACCTACCTACCTACCTACCTACCAACCTAGCTACCTACCTACCTACCACATTGAACATCGGAAGCCTCGAAAGGAGTCGGCGATAACCGGAAACGATTGAAAGCGTTCCCATTGTGTGGACGAATATCGACGAGCTGACATCCTGGAAAGGGATGTCTCTTACTCTATCTCCTTCTATCCTTCTCTCTCTCTCTCTCTTTTTCTCTTTCTTTCTTTCTGTCTTTCTTTCTCTTTTCTATCAGCGACACGAGAATGTACAGTACGCGTTGAGAATACGTGGTAACCCTTTCACCCTCCGAAAACATGAAAAGTAGCTACTTCGTCCTTCCTTTTCACCTTCTTTCAACGTTCGAACAGTCAGACTGGTAACGACGACTTTAGCAAAGTACTATATATATATATATATATATATATATATATATATATATATATATATATATATATATATATATATATACACACACACACACGAACGGAACGTGTGCTGTCTTCTCGATCACATTCCAAATACTTTTACAACGATATTTGCGTCCATCAAGATAATTCACTTTCAAAGAAACTTCCTTCCCTCAAAGACTATATTTTTACTTGGAATTTTTTCTCTCTTTCTTTTTTTTCTTCTTTCTCTCTTTCTTTTTTTTTTTACATTCTTTTCTCCCTTCAATTATCCGCTTCCTTCCTTGGCTACATTCTTTCTTTACTTTTCCCTTGTTTTTTTCCTCTAGGAGATCGAACAATTTATACGAACACAACGCGTTAATAGCTTCGACTTGTTCGATTTCGTTCAGATTATATATATATATATTTTTTTTTTTCATACGCATACGATTACTATATCGCAAATTTCGTGACGTACGCGCGCGCGCACGTACATGCGGTAGCTCGTTATTAGACATTTTGCCATTGGATTAGCATGACTGGTCAGATTCGTCATTTGTGGCTTAATAAGAGATTAATTGCGATGTACTTCTAAAAAGTGAAAACCGACAAAAAAAAAAAAAAGAAAGAAAGAAAGGAGAAAAAAGAGAGATAACAGAGAGAATACTTTATTCTCTTGATACCCTACGGTTCTGATTTCGTAATTAACAATTTCCAACCGTATAGTTTTCCACTGATTAATTCCGAGATACGTTGTACGTGTAACGATGGAAATCGTTAAAAAAGTGCGCTTCTCGATTCGGATAGATAATATTAAAATAGAAAAAAGAAAAAGAAAAAAAGAAATGAAAAAAGAAGAAATAATGAAAGAGAGAAAAAAAAGGAGGAAGTAATTCTCCTCGCCCCACCGCGGTTTCCATGATTTTTAATACATTTTTACGATCTGAGCTCGGGCAAAGCTGAACAAGGGAACACGGGAGAAATAAAAGTGGAAAGAGGGACGCCTCGGTAAATCGTTCGTGATAACGGAATCCGTAGGACGACAAAATCCATTATTCACTCGAATGCAGTTTGCGCGTGATTATTTTTTGTTCGATAACGTATTTCCAGTACTCGTAGAATATTAGTTGACCGGGTTAATGGCTAATAAGCCACGAGTTAATAAGCAAAGTTTCTCCCTTTCGCAAAATAAAGCTTCGGATACGAACGTTATTGGTGAAAAAAAAAATGAGTAGAGGGAAAGGGAGGTAGGGAAGGAGGGAGAGAGAGAGAGAGAGAGAGAGAGAGAGAGAGAGAAAAGGGAAAGGGAAACAGAGAGTAGGCGATATATCGATATATGCGAGGGCCAAACCAGCAATATCGAGATGAGTTATTGTTCGTCGAGCACAATGCACTCAAATATGGAATGAAGCCGAGAAATTGATAGAAAAAAAATCCACAGGCGAGTCTACCGAAGGCTTTATCAATTTCGATCGAGGCCACTATCTCCATCTCCGTCCCTTTCAAGGTTACCATTCTCTTTTACCAGAACTGTAAAAAAAGAAAAAAAGAAAATAATAATAAAGGGAATATATAGAAAAGGGTAAGCCTTACTGAAGGTGTCCGTCCACCGTGAAAGCAGTGTGGACATCGAACGATATAAAAATAAAAACTTTAACTTTGACCGATAAAATTGAAATGTCTATAAAGAAAAAAAGAGAGAGAGAGAGAGAGAGAGAGAGAGAGAGAGAGAGAGAGAGATAGATAGAAAGAGATTCGAAAGAAAATTAAGTCAATTTTAGTTTGACAAAAGGAAAAGATAATAATGGTTCTTTTTGTATTGTTTTTTTTTTTCTATTGATATTTTTTTTTTTTTTCTAATTAATCCTTCTTCACGATCGAACTTGATTTTGTTAAACCGACAGGCGCGATTAGCGAACAGACCCGTTAGCCACGTTAATACTACACTTAATTTTGATACTCGTTAATTCATAATCCTTCCTCATAAACAAAATTATTAACGGCTATTAAAGAGCGCGATAGAAAGAGGCGCGTTATTGATTTTCATTATATTTCTTATATAATCTATACGAGAATAATACTATATATAAATAACCACGGATAATTTTCAAGAGGGATGGTATATTAATCATCATAGTCGTCATCGTCATCGTCATCGCAATCATCCCTTTGAAATTACTATCAATAAATTCAATCTCTCAAAAACCCCATGCATATAAACTTTATCAAATATTTCGAACATTATATACATACGATAAATTTATTTACTTCTAATGCGCTAATTTTTAAACGGATATAATTAAGGAACGCTATTGATGTACTACTAAGGCAAACACGTTCGAGTGCGGGTTGGATCCTTGGTACGAGTCAAATAGGGGTGAAATCACGTTAATGCTTTCGTCGTCAAAGGTTCCATCGAATTGCTATCACAAAATTAAGATTTACTTTAAGAGGAGATCAAAGATCTAAGCGCAATTACAAGTTAATTGCTTTTCTCTCTCTCTCTCTCTCTCTCTCTCTCTTTCTCTCTCGATCTCTCAATCTCTATAAAAAATAAAAAGAAAGAGAGAGAGAGAGAGAGAGAGAATGCATTCTTTCAACACATACATACACGCATACGTGCTATTTCGATGGAATTCGAATGAAGTCGTCGCGCTTTCGAATCTCAGGACGAGATTCATTGTCCTTCTCGTCGGTCCTCTCTTGATAAAGCCAACAGAGAAATTCCATAGTTCTAGGGTAAAGAAAGAGAGAGAGAGAGAGAGAGAGAGGGAGGAGGAGAGAGAGGGAGGGATGCGGGTTATTAGGTGTCGGTATCTTAATCCAAATACGGGCGATCTCCTAATCGCTTTAACGCTCGTCACGCTTACATGTTCTAAACGCGTAATAATTCGATTAGATTGACATAACTTAAATGTTTATACGACGTTATTTTATTGTCCCTATCACTATTCCCTATGTAATATTATAATAGAATAAACGGATAATCTATGCCAATTTCGATATAATGCTAATTACTCATGGTCAATGTTCATTCACGGTTATCACGACATTCGATGATAAATCGATTACAAACTTAATTGGATTTCATTTTTGAACGATAATTCGATTTATCGTTTATCATTTTAAAATTCATCCCGTCCCCCGCCCCGCTAGAAATGTCGGTCGAACGTAAATATATATATATATATATATTTATTCATTTGTTTGTTTGTAATAATAATCTATATACTAAAGTAAATAATATATATTCATCGATGTTTAATTCGAACCAACGAAGTACGAAGTACGATTACACGGTTTTATGGGAAAGTTGAATGATAAGAACGATCCTCGCTCGTTATGATTCGAACGGGGCTGGGAGAATGGGTGCCTGCCGAAGGAAAAGGGAAAAAGAGAAGAAAAGAATACGGAAAGGGAGAAAAAAATGGAGGAGAAAGAGGGGAGGGATGGGGGAAGGATCGTTGATATGTCTTCGACTTTTCCCCTCCTCTTCCCGTTCGTTTCTTTTTCTTTCTTTTTTTTTTTCTCTCTTTCTTTTTTGCTCTCGTTTTCTTTTTTTCACGGACCAACTACGTTCAAACGAGAAAAAGAAACGCAGCGAATTGCTCTCCTCGTAAATCCATTACGTCGACAGGAGACGGTACGACTGGGTGTCTCTCCCTTCTCTTTCACCCCTCTCTCTCTCTCTCTCTCTCTCTCTCTCTCTCTCTCTCTCTTTCATCTCGTGGACCACGAGCAAGTAAATTCGAAATCTGCCCAAGATCGCGAGAGAATCCGTTCTCTTCGAGTGGAATAGAGGGTAGAGGAGAGACTTTTCACGCAGCGTCTCGAAACGTTCTGAGAATACATAAAGAGCATTAGTAGAAAAGGAATTTTCTTTTTCTCTATTTGTCCCTCCTCTCTCTCTCTCTCTCTCTCTCTCTCTCTCTCTCTCTCTTTCTTTCTTAAGAGTTTCATTTTATCTACGAATTCTCCTTTAATTCCAGCTTTTCACTACCAACCGAGAAAGAATCCTTTTTTTTTTTTTCTTTTTTCCTTTCCTTTCTATTTTTGTTTCCGTTTTCGTGATTGTTCCTTTTTTTCCTAATTTTATTTTCGAAATTACCCCCTACCGTGATATTTTGGAAAATTCATTCATAAAAATTATATGAGAAACAAACAATACTTATGAAATACCATAGAAGATCTTTAACTTTATCGATTTCGCTTTTATTTTTGATATATTCTAACTGATATATATATATATATATATATATATATATATATATATATATATTATATATCAAGGTTGCTACGGTTCGAACAAACGTTTGTTCGATTTTAATCCGAAATGAGAGTTCGTCCGTTCGCGAGAGCAAATAGCGATGTTATTTTTCGTATCGACGCTATGGGATATTGAAAGGAAGAAAGAAACCAACAAAAAATCGACTATTTTAAAATCGGATAAAATGTGACGAAAGGATGAAAAAGAAAGAGAGAGAGAGAGAGAGAGAGAGAGAGAGAGAGAGAGAGACGGGGAATAGATAACGAAGATTTTAACGAGAATGACGATTCTTTTGATCGATAAGTTCTCATTTCTTTTTTCTTTCTTTTTTTTTTTTTTTTTTTTGTAATTGCATTATTATTAATTATTGGCAAATCCAACAACAAGCATTGCAAGATAATAAAAATGTATTCTAACGAGTGTCACGCGAATATTGCGCGTGTCCTAAGGTGAATAATAAATCTCAATAGGATCGGACGTTAGAGAAATTGGAATCAATTTGTAAGATAGGAATATTCGATTAAATATCATCAAACGTAATTAACTCAATATTAACGAAAAACAAACGGTCTCGATTGGTAGATCGATGGATAATTGAAAGCGATACTCTATTTTCCTCTTAAATTTGTAAGAGATTGAAGAATCAGTAGTAAAGTGGTGTCTCTACGTTACATTGCGATCGAACGAGAGGAACTACTACTACTACTACTACTACTACTACTACAACTATTACTACTACTCTACTACTCGTCGTCGAGGAATCGTTCGTCGTAAATCCATTAAGAGATAGCGAAGAAGATAGAGATAGATAAATAGAGAGAAAGAGAAAGAGAAAGAGAAAGCCACAGTCGACGCCAATGGCTTTGTTCGATGGGAAAGACCAAGATGTGTTTGCGTGATTCTCTATCTATCTATCTCTATCTCTATCTCTCTTTAATCCTTATCTTTATCTTTCTCTCACTTTTACAACGAACGACGGAAGAAACGAGATACGAAATGCTCCTTAAGTATTCCATCTTCTCCACAAAAGCCGGAAACGTAGAGGCAACGCAAACGATCGTCGAACGCTGATTTTCTTTTAACTCTCTTCTACCTCCACCTCATCCTCATCCTCATCCTCCTCCACCTCCTCCTCCTTCTGCTCTTTCTTCTCCTCATCCTTCTCTTTTTTTTTTGTCGTACGAAATAAAAGGGTTAAATCGTGCCGAGGATACCCTTTTAGTCTAATTCGTCGTATAAAATCCCAATTAAAAGGCGAAATGGGTAAAGACTATCCTTCTATCTATTTCTCTCTCTCTCTCTCTCTCTCTCTCTCTGTTAATCTATCTCTTTTATATATATATATATATATATATATATATATATATATATATATTATATCTCAATCTCTTTCTGTTTAAAGCTATCTATCGGTTGAAAATTCTGCACAACGAGCAGCAACGATACCACCGTCGAAAATCCAACCGTCCTCGTAACTCTTTGCACTCTTCGACCTTTTTTTCGGCTTCAGGAGTGCTTTATTGGCGAGAGAAGATTTACAACGCGGCGTATAGCCGAGGCCGATTTGGCCACACCAGACGTCGATCTTCGATCTTCATCGAAAGCTCCACCAACGTATCTCCTCTTCTGCGATCGATCGATCGATCGATCGATCGTTCGATCTCTCCCTCTTTCTCTCTCTTTCTCTCTAGCTTACTCGAAAGACGATAAGCTCGATGGATAATCTTCTCGTTTCTTCTCGTGAGTCGGTATCGATCACCAACGAAAGGATTTCAATGCGAAAACCCCGGTTAATTTCGACCATATTTATTTATTTTTTTTTCTTGTTTTGTTTTTCTTTTTTCTTTCCTTCCCTTAACTTTCATTTCGTCACTTAACGATATCGCGTTAATTTTTCTCCCGTTAGATCCTTCGTATGATATTTTTGTTTTTGTTTCGTCATTATTAACAATATTTATAATACAATACTCCTTTAAATCGTACAGCATTACCGATGTGATGTGTTATAGAAAACAGATATGTCGATAATCTAATTAATTCTTCCCTGTCATGGAAAAAGAGAAAAAGAAAAAGATCAAAAAGAATTCGCGTACGTACGTATGTACACACGAAATCGTGTGATTTTTCTTCCCCCCTTCGTTCTTCGTGAGTTTTGTCCAATTCGTTTGTGTGTGTGTGTGTGTGTGCGCGTGTTTTTTTTCTCTCTTTCCTTTTTTGTTCATTTTCCCTTGTATTTTTCATTCTCTCTCTCTCTCTCTCTCTCTCTCTTTTTTATCTCTCTATCCGCGATACATATGTTCTCGTATGTTCCAACATGATAACTAGATAGAACGAATCACGCCGCACAGCGACGGTATATCCAATTAATAAGTTCGCCCGTTTTAATTAATCAGATCTGCTAAAGAATTATAGGAAACAGATAACGAGATTTAACGGACGTGAAACGAAGCCACGTGAATTATCGCCACGTAAGCGGGATTCGTCAAAATCGCTTACCGAAATAAAAGTGATTTTCTTTTTCTCTTTCTCTTTAACTCTCTCTCTCTCTCTCTCTTTTCTCTTTTCTCTTTTCTTCTCGTTCTTTCCTTTTCTTTCTTTTCCCGTCGAAACATTATCCGCTCGGAATTAATCGAGCTAGAATGCTCTTGGGGTGTGGAGGTAGGGAGGGAGGGAGGGAGGGAAAAAGGGCTATAAGGATTTCTCGTCTCTCGATGCTTTTTCTCTTTCACGAATGTTCGCGAACGTGCGTAGAGAGAAACATTGAGAAAATATAATGACCAACGAACTCGAGGCACTTTGATTTCTAAGCAAAAATTCGATACGTATTATCGACGACGACGACGACGACGACAAATATATGCCGATAATTCGATTAATAATTCGTACGCGTTCAAATTCGTACGGTTCGAAAGCGTACGCGGCAACGTTCGAAATTTGGCGTAACGAAACGAAACTCTACGTTCGTACGGCGGCAAAAGGAAATAAGAAAAGCAATAGTTTCGCCGGGAGAAAATTAAATGCGAGATAATCGCGTAGACAAAGAAATAGATCACTTTATATATGGGCATGGTCAGATTCATACAATGTTTCTTTTCTTCTTCGTTTTCTATTTCTTAAAAATTCAGAAAGAAAATGATATCGTTAGAAAGTAAACTCGTATAAAAGAAGAAAAAGAAAACGAAAAACAAAAAAAAAACAAAAAAAAATTAGAACGGATCGAAAGGACATTATATAATATTTATCCGTGCGTGTTTGTGTGTCGGAGGAAAACGCGATAACTTTAGTCCAGCTCGTAGAATTATTTCTTAAAAGGAAAAGGAGAATAGGAGGTTGGCCGAGGAGAAAGATGAAGGAGGGATGAGGGAAGATGAGGGGAAGTATGAGGGAGGATGAGGGAGGCGAGAAAAAGTCGACGAGGAGTCGCGCCACGTCGATGGATCGTTTCTCTACTCGCAACGCTCCATTAACCTCCTTCGACCACTCTCTTTCTTTTCTCCGGACAGAGATTTTCGCATCCCCCACCCCCCACCGACCCTTTTGCTTCTTCTTCTTCTTCTTCTTCTTCTTCTACTACTACTACTACTACTACTACTACTACTACTTCTTTACTTCTCTACTTCTCTACTTCTCTACTTCTCTGCCTCTGCTTTTGCTTCCTTCCCCTGCCGGATAATAATTTCTTTCCGACTGTTCGCTCGAACGACACAAAGCGAAAATACCTTCGAGCAAGCTCGATTCTACGCGACTTCTTCCTTTTTTTTTTTTTTTGTTTGTTTTTTTCTTTCTTTTTTTTTATTGTTTTTTTTTTTTTTTTTATCGGCTCCCCTCGATACCTCCACTAATTTTTATTCGAACGAATTTCAATGCCAAAGAAAAATGACGACGCGGGCGACGTTGACGAAGATGAATTATTATCATTATTACTTCTCCAAACATATTATACACAATTATTGTATACGCTTTTGACGTTACGTTCGATACGTTCAATCGATATTATTTAGCGTCCGTACGAATTGGAAATAATATTTCGTGAGAGAACAAATACGTCGCTCGTTTATCGAAAGTTATAATATCGTATTAAATGTGGATATGAATTAGAAAAATAATGATAATTATTATTTCTATTAAAAAAAGGTATTCCCCCTGGTAATAATGTTATGTTAACAGCGATCGATTAAGAGAAAGAATTTTATGTTTAATAATTATTTACTATTTTTTCTCTCTCTTTTTTTTTTTTCTTTTTTTTTCTTCAATTTCGTTTTAATATCGAAGTTTTCTCAACTTCTCCGTAGTATCCTACATTTTTCGAAATGATCATAATCAACGATATTCCTTTCGAAATCAGGCTTATTCACATAACGAGCTTAATTATTCGAAATTTATTAAACGCCATCATCCATCGTCGCCTTTATATATTTAATTATGAAATTTCTTCCTCGAAGAACTCTCTCGATCGTGATCTATATAGAGACCGCTATCTATATACTCTTGCCTAATACGCTCGATCATTTTAGGAAGTTTGGTGTCGTGCCAACGAGATTTAATATCTTGAGAAAAGAAAAAGGAAGAAGAAAGAGAAAGATACCGTCGATATCATACAAGTGCCATTTCTCCATCCTTCTTGTTTTTTTATTTTGTTTTGTGCTTTTCATTTTTTCCATTTTCTTTTTTGTTTTTTCCCTCTATCCCCGTTTCAATTTCGATAAAAGTATAAAAATATTCTATGTGTCAGCTTGACAAGGTGATAATTTAAACGATTTCAATTTCGGCGAACAATGTCGATAAAAGAAGAACAAGTCGATTTTTGTTCTCGAATAGTGGGACTGTTCGATAAGTCGTAGAAATGACATTTCGACGGGTATATTTCCTGGACCGTTCCTACGCTTATTACTTTCTCTCTCTCTCTCTCTCTCTCTCTCTCTCTCTCTCTCTCTCTCTCTCTCTGTACTTTGGTAGGAAACGTCAGACCATGCTCGGGTTTTCTCCACGTTTAGCGGCGAATTATTATTCGCTCGGAGCGTTTCCCCATTTTCTCCATTTCTGTAATCCGTCGTGCTGCTGTTAGTCGGAATGACGACAAAAATGTGAATGTGAGAAAACAAAAGAAATAGACAGAGACAGAGAGGGAGAGAGAGAGAGAGAGAGAGAGAGAGATACAAAAAGAATGCATTTCGACCATCGTCAATTATATATATATATAAGTTCTTCCTCTTTTTCCCCATTCATTCATTTTTTTTCCTTTCCTTCTTCTCCTTCTTTTTTTTTTTTTTTTAACAAATTTCAAGCGCCAACCCTCGAGGAAAGCCATATCCAGTAATATCGTCTATTAAATTAATTTTCGCATCGGCCCAAAGTAATTAATTACACTTCGAGTATGTACTCTCAACGTGAATTGTTATCAACCAAGACATTGATGAAATTACATACATACATACATACATACGTACGTACGTACGTACATAGGATATATGCGGGATACATGGGTGGCCGCGGGTACTTCGATTTTCCTCGATTTTTCTTTACATCCGTTAAGTGTTAACCGGAAAACAATACGAAATGGGTTTGTTACTATGTACGTTAGTGTACATAGGTAGAAATAAACGATGAAAACACGTTGATAGAACAAAAGGTATGGCCGATAGTTTTGTCATTTTCTCTCTCTCTCTCTCTCTCTCTCTCTCTCTCTCTCAATCTATCTATCTATCTCGTTCGATTGGAGTTTTGTGTACGAACGGTGTCAGAAACAAGACGGGTATATATCAGGAATGATGTAATTGCTCTCGAACGTGCTTCCTAGAAACAATCCGTGATGTTCGATGGTACTCGTGAACGTTGTAGCGTATCGAGCATATATAAAAAAAAAAAAAAAAAAAAAAAAAAAAAAAAAAATGCCTATGCTCGCGTCGCCATCCTCATTTCGCTTTGATCGTCGATCTCTCTACCAACGGCGTGTTACTCGCGAATTCACGACTGAAAATGAGAGAGAGAGAGAGAGAGAGAGAGGAGAGGGAGAGAGAGAGGAGTTGATATTTATGCACTTTGAATCTTTCACTATCACGGTGAATGCAACGTTTCCCATCGATCCGTTGGTATTCGAGTGTTTGCGGTGCTCTCGAGAGACGCTCGAGTCTCCTACAACCGGCGGCCGCTTGTATTTGAATATCGTCGTCTCTGTCCGGAACAAATATCCGGACGATATCGCGGACAAGATGGGCGCGACTTTCGACGGCTTCGTTTCGTTCATCCAAAGAGAGGGAGAGAGAGAGAGAGAGAGAGAGACTAACGCGAAAATGAGATTTTCCTTTTTTTTTTTCTTCTCTTCATTTCTCTCTCCCTTTTTTTTTATATCGTTTAAATCACCATATAATAGTGACTCGGAAAGATATATATATATATATATATATATATACATTTATATATGGTATATTAAATCTATTTGAACTACGTTTTCGCGTCAATCTAATTTGTTTGAATATAATTATCCTAAGGTAGTACTCTTTTATATAGATAGTGTATATAAATATATATAGATACAGGTATATATTTGATATGTAAAGATAACTAAATTATGAGTCTATTCTTAATGGTATGAAATGACAATTATGAGATTGAAGAATTTGCAAGAGTTCCCTTGACAATACTTATCCTGTTAAGAAGTTTTATGCCATATATATGGTAATCTATATATATATATACGTGTAAATCTATTCCCGATAGCATGAACTATGAAAAATATCTAATGCAATTTACTCATAAGATTCGAATATATTAATCGACAGGTCTAAAAGTTCTTATCAGATTATATCGAATAAATTACGCCCTCGGAAATAATTAAATACAATCCAAAAAAGATCTAACTCCTTATCACGGATCTGAGCGACATGGGCGATAAATATAATAAAAAGAAGAAGAAGGAAAAAAGATAAAAGAGAATTAAATTCTCGATCGTTTAAAATAAACGAATCAAAACTATTACAAACGTAGTAGTAATCCCTAAAGAAAAAAAAACGAGAAAGACAGAGAGAGAGAAATACAGAGAAGAAAAGGAAATAAGGAAAATGAGAGAAGAAGGAGAGAGAGAGAGAGAGAGAGAGAGAGAGAGAGAGAGAACAATAAAAATAGCAACATTAAAATATAAAACTTTTCTCTTTCCCCGATGTTGAAGTAATTACACAAGCGGCTTCTAGGATCACCACGGGTCCATTGAAAGGGAAACGAAGAGACGAAGAAAAGCGCGAGAGGGATGGAGGAGGGGAAGAAAAAGGGACAAAAAACGGATGGACATTGCGTCGAGTCGATTAAATGATTAAACGAGGCCCCAGGGGCGTCTACTTAAATTCAACGTTATATTTTACTTCCCAGACTTTCTTCCATCCTTTATCTTCTTCCTTTCTTCGAGGCAACCTACCTCCGCCCTCCTCCAGCCACCCTCCGGCCGTCTCTTCTCACGGATTCTCCGAGCCCTCTCTCTCTCTCTCTCTCTCTCTCTCTCTCTCTTTTCTCTCTTTCGACTCTTTATTCTCATCTTGCACGCACTGACAATGTCTTTGTCCTCGGCGACGTCGTCGCGACGGAAATCGAAGATAGATAGAAAGACTGTTAGAAATAAAGGGAAAGAAAGAAAGGGAGAAAGGAAGAAAGGAAGGAAGGAAGAAAAGTGAATCGATGATTTCACTGTCGTCCTCGTTGCAAAAAAAAAAAGAAAAAAGGAAAAAGAAAAAGAGTACGAATTACCGAAGAGCCCTCTAGGCTCGACTCGCTTTTCAATCGCGCGAGAGATAATACTACTACTACTACTACTACTACTACCAACCTTTTGACGTTCCTACCTTTAGGCAAATTTTTCATGTCTTTTTTAAACGTGTAAAATGTTACATACGTCGTTACGTGATTTCACTTTATGAATTATGAGAAATCGTCGTTATAATCTTTGCGTATAAAAGATATCTTCTGAACTGATAGACATATATGCATATGTCTATATATATATATATATATATATATATATATATATATATATATATATATGAGAGTGCAATTGTTAATTGTCGTAACCCTTACGAAGAAATGGTCAAGTGCCGTCAAACGAAAAGTTTAATTACTCACGTTTTAACCCTCTCGTAAGAATCGTTCAAACGCGAGATCATTATTGTTGTCGTTAATATTCCCTTTTGCAATTCTCTGCCAGCGAGAAGACGATTTTTCAAGGGTCCTTCAAAAATAGAAAGAGAGAGAGAGAGAGAGAGAGAGAGAGAGAGGGTGTCAAAAGCGTCCCAGAAGTGTATTCCCAATTGGATTCGATCGTTCGATTCGGTCTATAGTAACTACAAATGGTACGGAATTACGCGCGGGTGTTCTGTACATACAGAATATAACGCGGACGAGCTCTCGGACCTTTCTCGTTAACAAAATACAAGATAGAAAGTAGAGAAAAGGGTTTAGTCATCGTCCTATATATATATATATATCACCGCGAATGATTCGAACGGACCCGAAGAAAAATAAAACGAAATAAAGTGTTAGAGGGAAGTGTTACGAGGCAGGCGTTCGTTTTCTTCGTCACGGTTCTCTGACTCGATTCAGGGTCAGCAGTACCCATCGAACCTTGACTTTTAATGTACAGACAACACACAAACACACGCAGAGACAGAGACAGAGACAGAGACAGTGACAACACATACATACGATCAAACTAAGGAATCTACTTACGTACAGGTTAGTAGCGAGCGAGACCGGCGTTCGTGGACGCGGCCAAACGTTATGCTTGCCACCTGTTAACCGCCACGTGTTTTACTGGACATCCGTCGACGACGACCGTTGTGGACACGCTCGAGAGCCGGAAAACCGTTGCCTACATTAAAACACCACGCTTCCCTGATCGTCGATCCATCGAATTATTAAATCCCCACTTGTTTGCCTTCCACGGATCTTTAACTCCCTTTTACTTGACGCTTTAAAGAAGAAAAAGAAGATGAACGTTTCTGTCCGATCGTCGTTAGTAATACGCGCTTATGTGATATTCACGTTTTTTTCTTTATTTTTATTTATTATATATATATATATTGTTATTTTATATTTCATTATTTTATCTACGTCCGTAGTTCTTTTTAATTAAAACATAATCTCCGCATTGATTGTTAATAAAAAGAAAAAAGAAAATAAAATAAAAGTCCACAAATATGTATAAACGTAAAACGTATCGATTTTGGTTTATCTCAGATTAATAACGTAGATATTATGAAACAGCAAAAAGTTGATATAAATAAATGCAGATTTAACTAACTCGTATCGATGCACGGAATAAAGTCCCGCGTTAAGTACGCGCCGAGCAAATAAAGCTAGTTAAAATATGTGTACCGAGAAAAACGTATTGCGAGTGGTAGTCTCTCTCTCTCTCTCTCTCTCTCTCTCTCTCTCTCTCTCTCACCATCCCTTTTTATTTTTGTGTAAGAAACTGGACAGTAAAGTTTCGTTTAATCCGTGATAAACTTAATCTCTTTTTCGATTGATTATAAACCTATATCCTCTGTATAAATTACGTTAATATTCTTTCATGGATTATAGTAGAATTTAATGTACTTCAGGGAATACTACTTGAGAACTAATCGTATGTTCTTTAAAAATATATACATATATATATATGTGTGTGTGTGTGCGTGTGCGTGTGTGTGTATTGATAAGTACAAACACATATCAACAAATATGTGTGTGTGTGTGCGTGTGTACGTGCAAAATGACACGTCATTGGCTGCAATGATTTATGATAGATCTTTCCTTACAATGCGTACAGATCGAATTATTATCACAGTGATTTATGATATATCGCAGAAGATATGTGTAGCTACACAAAAAGGATAGTGAAACTCATCGAAATAAACGGTACAAAACGGACTACGGCCGTGTTTCATAGGACACGGTGATAAGAGAGATTATTGGTTGATAAAAGAGAAGATACAGAAGATAAGAGAGGAAGTTAACTCTTTTGAACACGTTTCTATTAATATATACGATCGTACGTCGCATCGCGTACACGCGACGTTCTCGGTAAGGTCGATTCTTCGCTCGATTCTAATTGGAAATAAAAATGTCGAATATTATATCTCCCGATGAAGAGGAAAAATGAAAGAGGAAAGGAAGGGAAAAGAAAAGAGAGAGAGAGAGAGAGAGAGAGAGTGAGAGAGAGAGAGAGGGAGAAGAAAAGAAAGGAAAAAAAAGAAACGTTCCACCCTCCTCGTGCAATTTAAATCAATTCGCAATAACTATCGGCCAAAGCGACGCCTCGCGTGCTCTTATATTGAATTTTCTCAGAGCTTCCGTTATTCTAGCCTTTCGTGAGAAAACCATATATACTATAAAATGAAAGAGAAAGAGAGAATGAGAGAGAGAGAGAGAGAGAGAGAGAGAGAGAGAGAGAAAGAGAGGAAAACACGTATCCGTGGTTTAATGTTGAGAAGCACTCGGATACGATCGCGATACAATCACAACCATTTACGACCTAAATTATGCAGTAGGCGATCATGAAAACGAGCTCCTCCAACGTTACACCAGAGTAGAAATATCTCTTTCGATCTCGCGTTAAATTCGCCGGGACTACGATAGAAACTTTGCGTGAGATTTTTAAATAATTATTAACTGCACGCATTTATAATATCGACTAATTTATTTGGCTCCCTTACGTTACAATCGACGGAATACTTGCAAACGACGAGATTTGGCAACGGCCACCCTTTTTCTTTCCGAATTAATTTTAATATTCATCATTTTCTTCTTGTCGTTTTCTCTTTTGCCTCTATGAAATACGTTCATATTGGGATAACACTATTAATAAAAATTCTTGCGATCAGTACGATCAATAATAATAATAATAATTATAATAATAATAATAATAATAATAATAATGACTGTTGACAACGAATGAAGGAAGAGAATCGTCTTTCATATGTCTCTTCTCTTCATTTCTCCATTTTCCTTGATTACAATTGAAATTTTTAATGTTTTCCCCGTCGTCAACAATTCTGGGTGGAGTAGAAATTCTATGACGTAGCCTTGAATTATGCGACGTACTGCCGACATTACGAAACCATATCATAAATTATTACGTGATCCGTGACAACGGGGGCGATTGCCGATGGTACGTTCCGCAAAGGAAACCTAGGAACATCGATCAATGATCGTGAATTCCGTTCTTGTTCTACTTGTCATCGTTCTCTTCGCCTTCACGAGATCGAAAGTCACATTTACCGTTCTACAATCTCATCGAATAAAGTCACAAAATATACATTCCATAGATACTGTTATTTCTGGATATATATATATATATATATCGATTGAAAGTTTATCGATCGATATTAGATAACATCCTGCACGTGTATCACATCGTTGCATAATTTTTTTCCTTTTCCTTTTCGTTTACGTCGGAATTGTTCGATGGAAAAAAAGAAAAAGAAAAAAAAAGCGAACAACTAAAATAAAGTTATATCGACGCGAAATTTTATCCAAAAATACGACGGAGAATATAGCGAACGACTCAAAAAAAGAAAAAAGAAAAATGAAACGAACGTGTAGTCCATCCCTATCGAGAGTCTCTCTCTCTCTCTCTCTTTTTCTCTCTCTCGTTGCTTTTCTCGTCGTCCACTAATCAATTTTTCTTCCTTGAAAAATTGAAGAATCGCGCTGTACGTTTCGTGTCTTAACCTTCTTATACTTTCCCCCTCCCCGCCCCTCCACCGTTTTAATAAAAATCTTATAAATGTATATCACGACGTAGAAATCACAATGTAAAATTTTACAAGGATCCCGGAGATTGGATCATCGGATTAAAGAGAATGGAATACACCTCTCGGAAGTTTCCAAAGCTTTCAAGAATCAACACCGTAACAAAGTGAAATGAAAATTGCTAAAGAAATCATAAGATAATAAAGAAGAAAAAGGAAGAGAAGTGAAGAGGAAGAAGAAGAAGAAGAAGAAGAAGAAGAGGAGGAGGAGGAAGATGAAAGAAAGAAAAAGAGAGAGAGAGAGAGAAAGAGAGAGAGAGAAACCAACGAGTCGTCGACGCGTAAATTTGTTAATGAAACCTGTGCGTTGATATATAAATGAAAATGTTTCGTCGTTTATCTCGACAAATAAATCATCGTCGCCTTTCCTTTCCTTTCCTTTCCTTTTTTACTTCCTCTTTCGTTTGGTTTTCTTTTTCTTTTCTTTTTTTTTTTTTTCAAGATGAAAAGCTTCAGCCCATTTGTCGAGCGAATAAAAAGATAATAATCTTTTACGAGGAAAGATTTGAAACGTTCTACGACGGACGTACGTACGTACCGGATGGACGGACGGAGGAAAGAGATGCTTTTAAAACGATAGAGAGAAAAAGAGAATACGAAGGAGAAAGAGAGAAATAGTTGAGATACGCTCGAGACAAGTTGGCGTCATCCCTTGGCCCTTCCCGTTGTTTGGCCAATGCTTGACTTCCGTCTCCTTACTATCCACTTCCGCCTCTCGCGCTCGCTAACTCTCAGAGGTCTCGAATGAGAGTACCTGGGGCACGCCGCTGCTTTGCCTCTTTTCCTTTGTTTAAGTCGATGATTCTTATACGATTTACACACTGCAAATTACAAGGGGAAAAAAAAATAACGTAAGAAAATATCACGTACAAGCGCAACGAGAGAGAGAGAGAGAGAGAGAAGTACACGGTGGAATACAAGAATTAAAAAAAATATATATATATATATATTTTATATGAAAACGATTAAATAAATGTTTTGTTTGTTCTCTTATCAAATTCCCGTCCTCTTAGCTTTTATCAAAAGCATGATATATCGTATACGCGAATACACACACACACACACATACATACAAATATATAAATATATATATATATATATATATATATATATATATATATGTATGTATACATATATATATCGTACATATCGGGTAAAAATCAAATCACCTCGTACCACGGTCATTTTAATCGGAGAGAAAATTTCGTACGAGTAAAACGGTTTCCGTTCTTTCGAAATGAAATACCAGAGAAAATCCAATCGGCAAGGATATATACATAGGGATAGGTTACCTCTACCTGCGGGGCCCAGTATCTCTATCGTTTCCCACGAAACAATCACCCTTGATGCAAGAAGGAACCATTAAATTCATCCCGGCTAAAGTTTTCCCTCTTTCTCGATCTCGACGAAACAATTTTCCCATTCAATGGCGGTATATTATACAGTGGACGAATACGCCGGTTGTTAATCCACCTCCCTCCCCTCTATCGTTTTCCACCGAGCTGTATCATCGAAGAATTCAACGAGCTGCGATAAAGTAGCATTTTCACGGGACAATGGCACGATAAAAGGCGTATTTGATCGAGGCCCATTTGCTTTCCTCCTCCCCTTGCTATATTATTCACTCTCTCTCTCTCTCTCTTTCTCTCTCGTCTAAAGGAACGTAAAGAGCTAAGCACACCGCACGCTCTCGACCTTTCCTTTATCTTCTTTCCCGTGGTTCCGTGCGTGTGTAGGCCGTGTGACCGGAAGTCTTCGTCACGGTTCGTCGATTCATGGTTTCGTACTTTGTCGGGAGACAATACTACTACTACTACTCTCTCTCTCTCTTAACCTTTCTTTTTCCTTCTCTCTCTCTCTCTCTCTCTCTCTCTCTCTCTCTCCGTCAGTCTGTCTGTCCGTCCGTCCGTCTGTCTATCTTAAGAGATACGTTTTTCTCTTCCTATCTCTTTCTAAACTCTGCAAGAAAAAAAAAAAAAAGAAAATCATTTTCACGGTCAAGATATAATTACCTCGTTGTACCCGTTAATTATAGTCGATCCTTTTTTCTTTTCTTTCTTTTTTTTTTTTTCAATTCCTTCAGATAAGATTCTAAATATATTTGGTATCGGTACGGAGAAAAAAGCAAAAATTATCGATCGATTTACGAATCCTTTAGGAACGATCGTTTATTGAAAAACAGATCTTAATCGTTATGAGTAATTGAAAATTTTGACGTGATCTCCAAAAGGTAATTGGTTTTCGATCTACACGACTTACAAGGATTAAGAGAGGATCAACGGAGTTGGAACTAGACGATAAAGCGGCATGTCGAACAAGGAAGATCGAAACCCTTGGTAACTCTTGTCGAAGGAGCTTGTTCCCTTTAACATCGTGTAATAGATCGATCGAGGATCTGTTAAGAGACTCAATGAAGAAGAAGAAGAAGAAGAAGAAGAAGAAGAAAAAGAGGAAGATAACGAAGAAGAAGAAAAAGTAGAATAAGAATAATGAAAGGACGAGGAAAAGACGAGGAGATGAACAAAGTCGACTGTACTTGAGAAAACAATCTTAACCGAGTCCTCGGATGGATAATACATGATCGTGTTGGTGTACTTCAGCGTATTTCAGATTAATGTTCTAATAACGGATGATATCGTGGCCCAGCGGGATATCGTCCGAAGTAAACTTAAACGTAGCTACTTGAACAAGTTCGAAGGACTGGTAAGAGGATATACTGTGACCGTTCTGTAGCGTAGTGTTATAAGCGTATCACATGGGAATTCGATGGAACGGAGAATATACAAAGAGAAAGAGAGAGAGAGAAAGAGAGAGAGAGAGAGAGAGAGAGAGGGGTAAAAGTAAAAGAAAAGGAAGAAGAAGGCGAAGGATAAGGAAGGAGGAAGAGGATAGAGAAATGTTCGTCGTTTGTACGTTGGTGTTGCCGATGGCATACTAGTAGCACGCTTGTGGCACCACTACCTCTGTTGGTTGCTGCTGTACTAGCAGTGCACTAGCAAGGGCCACAAATTTTGATGGTGCTTCAGGCGCTTATTAACTCGAAGGGCTCCCCGAGTGGCAGATGCGGCTATCTATATATCGAGCAAAAGCTCAAAGAGACTACGCTTCCTTCTCTCTCTCTCTCTCTCTCTCTCTCTCTCTCTCTCTATGTCTCATTCTCTCTCTATCTCTCTCATCCTTCTAGGCCGTTGCCTCGCTAATGATATCTCGAAACGCCGTAATGCCTTCGACACTTGTTAAACTTGCGCAGTCAGCGGAACGATCTACCTACCTTTACCTCCTAGCTCTACGATAGTGCCACACTATACGTAACCATCTTGAGTATTCGACGAAATTGAAACTCGCGTGCTGACTGTTTCCTTCGTGATTTATGTCGATTTAAATGAGCCCAATGGGGGAGCAGACGGCGGCTTCTCTCTCTCTCTCTCTCCACAAATTTGAAAATCTGCCGAGTCTGTTGTTAATTTGTCCTTCGAAGAACGGACCGTAAGACTATTTTCACGATGAAAAAGGATCTTAAGACCTTGTCGGTAACGAATCGTTTTTGGTATTTTAATTGACGCCCGACGAATTTACGAGATTACGAAAGGATATTAGTCATTCTCTTTCTATCTTTCTATCTCTCTCTCTTTCTATCCGCCTGTCTGTCTGTCAACCGAAATGAGCTTTAACAATTAAATACGCTGATAATGATCCTTCTCTCTCTCTCTCTCTCTCTCTCTCTCTCTCGAGAATCGACCATCTTCCAGGCTTGCTAGTCCTAATCCTCTAAGCGTACGACACCATATACAATGATACTACAACGCAGAGCTTCGACAATGCTTAGGCACGGATGTTGACTGTATGGTAAGTGATGCGCGAACTGACCGCGACATACCGTAACTAGGGTGATTTCTCATACCTGCTATAACTTCATTACTCGATGTTTGACGTGTACCTACAATCCAGGAGCGAGCGAAGGCGAAGCTAGATTCACGTTTGCGTAGCTCTCCTCTAGTCCGAATCAATTCGAAGGTACCCCGTTGCGGTTGTCAATTGGATTCTAGTTCCTAATGATGCCTTCTCTCTCTCTCTCTCTCTCTCTCTCTCTCTCTCTCTCTCTCTCTCTCTCTCTCTCTGTCTGTCTTCCATCCTCTTCGTCTATAAATTTTGATCGAATTCCAGAGTACTCTATCCTACATATATCGCACGTATACTCCTCCTATCAGTTCTGATTTTTCATCCAGCATAGATTGACGCTCGTCGCGAAGACGAACTCGTAAACGCGTTAATACGAATCTACGATTACACAAATTACAAACATTCTTCGGCGACGACGATATTGGAACGTGTTCGTTTGAAACGTTAAAAATTATTCTTATATATATATATAAAGAAGAAAGAAAAAAAAAAAAAAAAGAAAAATTGAAAATAAACGATCGGATCGTTGTAATTGATTTTTCTCGTTCAATCGAGGGATTTAAACGAGGGCGTCGGCTATAAAAATCGCCCTATGCAAACGTCATAAAAGGGGAGGAAGGGTGTCAAGCGTCTGCGCGCTGAAGAGGGGGCGCTTGCCCGTAAAGCACGACGGTGACGACGACGACGACGACGACGACGACGACGACGACGACGACGACGACGTCTATTTTATGGCGGAAGATTGCCTGTCGGAAACACGTGTCCCTCTCGCTTTAAAGGCAACGCGAAGCCGCGTGCGTTTTCGATCCGTTTTGTACGCGTAAACTTGTTTTCTCTCTCCCTCTCTATCTATCTATCTATCTATCTATCTTTATGCATCTGCTCTGCGTTTTATACAGTCGGCTACAACGGACTTACATGCGAGCAGTGTCCTTGCAAAAGAGCATCAGGAGATTGCTTTTGACGTCTTGTAATCGCCATCTTAAATCGGCATTCCCCCTTCCCATTTCCACTTATTCCCCGATATTTCTTATATTGAATATTATCGATTCGAATTTCACGAATTATGTTATGTTAACCAACTGGACGGGAATTGATTTATGTTATTTTGGTTGATTCTATTGTAACGATATCAATTTAATTAATTACAATATCAAAATGATCAGGTTAATAATTATTATCTCTGAATTATAACTAATGAAGATATGAAGCATGTATACATACATACATTCATACATACATACATACATACATATATATATATATATATATATATATATATATATATATATATGAGATCTTTAATAATATTTAGATGTATCTCTCCCTTTTCGGTTAATATGGAAACATCCTATACAGGAGATATCCATTAAAATAATTCGCAAAGGGTCTTTCATCTAACGAATGAAATCCGAGGAAGTCGGTGGACAGTCTCGAGGTAGCTCAGGGTTCGTCGATGATGAACGATTCGATATAAGAGGTCTTCGAAAGGACGATAAGACCATGATGGAAGGAGAAGGGAATGCAACTCGTCTTCTACACTTTCTATCTTTCTCTCTCTCTCTCTCTCTCTTTCTCTCTTTCGTATCTCTTTCTCTGATTTTCTCTATCGTTCTCTTCGTTAGTCGGTGGTGCTAGCCCCGATCAGGTATGCAGGCATCGTCGAAACTTTTCCAATCGGGCCGAAACTTTGTTCCGGTAATTAAAGCTGCACGAATACTGGATGGCTTATCTACATTGGTTACCTTCCCGCTTCTGCTTCCATTCTGGGTCCATCGAAGCGAAGAATTCCTAAAGACGAGACTCACTACTACCTATCGTGTCCTTCTCTCTTTGCGATCTCTCGTCCCGTACCGACGTGATCGACTCTCTCTCTCTCTCTCTCTCTCTCTATCTATCTATCTATCTATCTCTTTTACCACTTGCTCTTCGTCAATTTTCAAGAAAAGAGAGAGAGAGAGAGAGAGAGACAGAGAGAGAAAGGGATTCGGTACTTCGATCTTCGACTCTCAGGTCGATGTCGATGGATCAACGGGAATTCTTCAATCTCTTCCTACAGTTTTTTCCTTTTCTTTTTTTTTTTTTCAACAAACTTCGTCGATATCGTATTTAAAATGACAATTAAAAAGAAAATAATAATAATAATAATAATAATAATAAAAAGACGTAAAGATCGAGAATCCTTCGTCGGATAATTTCTCATGCTTTATCTTACGAATCTCACTCTCTCAATACGAATACCCTTTAACGTTGGCGGCATTAAGGCAACACGCAAGATTTGTTAGATCCGCCGCATAAAATTTCTGAACGTGGCCGTGCATATCGTCCCATTCTATGCATTTTAATACAACAAGGATATAGACGTGAATACGAATGCGAAAGTTACTTCGGTAAGCCCTAGAACATAAATCTTCTTAATATGAAAGAATACGTAGACGATGTTTGAAACTCTTTGCCGCCTATAACCACGGAACTATCTTCTATATCAATCGTGGTAAACCCTTAAAAGAAAAAAAAAAAAAAGAAAAAAAGAAAAAACAAAAATCGCGTCGAGAGATCGTACGATACATTTTCCATTGAAAAAGTTACGAAACCGTACGATTATTTTTCTTTTTGGTTTTGACGTGAAAATAGAAAAACCAAAAAGGAGAGAGAGAGAGAGAGAGAGAGAGAGAAGAAAGAATTCCATTGGACGGACATAACGATTCAGAAAGTTCCGATGGTCTAGGTAATCACGATTTAAATTTCATCGATAGGGATCTCGAATTCGCATTCGTTTAGTTAAATTTCACGCGCTACTCGTCGCAGGAGTCGAAGCGTGACGCGAAAGGAGAAGAAGCGAATCGATCGAAGACTCGAGAGGATTTCTGAGGAAGGTTGATGAGAGAGAATGAGAGAATGAGAGAGAGAGAGAGAGAGAGAGAGAGGGAGATAAGGTAAGATAGACAGAGGATAGAGAGAAGAGAAAGGGAGAAGTGAGGAGAGTTCGGTTCTCGTATCACGTGGAAGGATAACGGCTACGATGGAGTCTAACGAAGAGACGTCTAGGGAGCCGTTCTCTCTAATCTAACTGCGGAACCTGCGGACTAGCATCAGCATCAGCAGTAGTAGTAGCAGCAGCAGCAGCAGCAGCAGCAGCAGTACCGGCAGCTACGTGAATAGCGAAATCATACAACGCGAGTCCTTCTCGCAAACACCGGGGAAATAGGAAGAAGAGGAAGAATAAGAAGAATAAGAATAAGAAGAAGAGAATAGCACAACGAATTAGTTTTATTCGGTAGTAGAAAGCATTAACGCTTCTCTTTCCCCACTTCCGGCACTTCGCAGGATCCACGAGATATCCCGTGTACTTCGGAAGAACTTTTCAAAGAAGGAAAAGAAGAACTTTTCAAAAGCTTCATCCGTTCGGGTCCTTTAAAGAAAAGCCTCTGGGAACGTCGTTACGGTGATGACGTGGCACCGAGGATTTTCGTGCAACACCTTGAGAAAACTTTTCCTTCGGTTTTCATAAACTTCCCGCCTCTTATCAGTTTTATTCTCTCCAATGATGAAATCGTTATATCTCGTCGAGAATTATAATAATCGTCCTTCCAATGAAATATTTTTACTTTTAAAACTCGACGAATCAATCAGATAACGTCATTTAGGATTATGAATTATGATTTCTTTTCTTTTCTTTTTTATTTTTCTTTTTTTTTTTTTTATAAATGAAAAGTATGATATATTGGATCTTAATGTACACGCTTATACGGGATGGGTTGTAACAAATGTACCATTAACGTAGATTTTAATCAGAGATTCGAGGATTTTAGGTCGAAGCGTATGGATTAGGAAAAAAGGAAAGAGATGGAAAGAAAAGAAGAGAAAAGAAGAGGATGAAAAAGAATCGTGGAACTCGTCCCGATAGTCATCGGTGGGTGTTCGCGGTGACGCGGACGCTGGTCAAGCCAACCGGAAAAGAGTAATTTTCCAAACCACGTCACAATATTAATGTAATGTTGGAAAATTAGGTCACGCGGTGGGTAGTAGTGATATGCCTAGTCATAACGAGTTAGCGGTACAATGGCCCCCGCCGTTAATTGCTTCGATCGACGAGCTCGGACTCCATTTCCATAAATTTTTCAAATTACCGCGAATAACATTGCCCCGACGTTTTGTCGCGAGTTCGTTTATTTTTTACTTTTTTATTCCTTTTTTATTTTTTCTTTCTCTTTTTTTTTTTCTGTTTCTTTTTATTCTCGTTATTACCACATAGAACGTCCCGCGAATGCAAGTCTCGCCAAGCTTTCTCTTTTTTTTTTTTTTTTTTTTTTTGTTCCCTGGCTCCCCTCCCGTGACCTTTTCGATCGGCGAAAGAAGAGAAAAAAAAAAGGAAAAAATGAAATTGAAAAGAAGAAAAGAGAGAGAGAGAGAGAGAGAGAGAGAGAGAGAGAGAGAAAAGAAAAGAAAAACCTATTCGTTTCTAACGAGATATCGTAAATTTTTGTCTAGATTTAATCAAAAATCAAACTACTCACAGCCCAGGCGTAGATAAAAATCACGTTCGCGGCAAGATTGCTAACCGATCTATAAGCAAACGCGAGATGATGTAAATACTCTGTTCGATTTAATTTCGTTCCTATCAACTATACCTTTCATTACTATATTTTTCTTCACTCGTAATTACACACATACGTTATAACGAACTATATATGTTATTACATCGAGAGCTATCGTTTTTAATTATTCCGGGCAAAAATTACTGATCGCGCGCGCGAGTGCGCTATCGCTCGAGCTATCCTCTGTGTGTGTGCGTGCGTGCGTGCGTGCGTGTGTGTGTGTGTATCTCTGTCTCTGTTTTCATGTGTGTATATGTGTGCGCGCGCGCGTGTGTGTGTGTATTCTTGAAAGTAGTAACGAAACGAATCGGAAAAAACAATTATTCGATAGGGAAGGAAGTTCGTTGAAAAAAGCTTGACGAAATATCGATCAGTACCTTCACTTACATCTAATTGCCTGTGTTAACAAACGTGTGTTTAATGTATATATTGTGTGCGTGTGTGTGTGTGTGTGTGTGTGTGTGTGTGTGTGCATATATATGTATAGGAGCGAGAAAGATAACAAAACGATTAATTCGATGCTATAGCACGTTTCTCGTGTTCGTTTTCCGCTTTATCCCTCGCCCATCCAACTCAACCACCCACCCACCCACCCACTCACACTCTCATACTCTTTCACTCTCTCTTTCTCTCGGTCTCTTTTTCTAGAACTCGATCGTGCTTTTCCAAACGAAAAGGGAAGGTTGGTCGGCGAAAAGTTCACTCGCTTATTGGTTCTACGGCTCGATTGTCTTTGATCAAGCACAATATTTGGATCCGAAGCTCTCCGTTTGGTCTCTTTCATCCGAAATCCTATTTGGCTAATCGAGTTTCTATCTACTAACTTGATTTTCTATCGGCCTGGTACACAATGATCGTGTGTATCTATTACTTATACATACCCCCCTCCCGGATATAAGTATGTATGTATGCGTATGATTGAACGACCAACGTCCAAATGATATATGATTTTGTATATTATAGTCTCTTGAATGCATCACATCATCCATCCTACGAAATGTCGAATGTAAAGCAAGGATAAAGAAAGGAGAAGAAGGGCATTAGAAAAAAAAGAAACTATAAATAACAACGGTGTATATATATATATCCAATCAAACGACGATAGTTTTCGATTCACCCTTTACCTGTATATATATGCATATTTTTATATATATATAATATATATAATATATATATTATATATATATATATATTACTTTATCTATTGATGCTGAGAGACGACGTAGGGAGTTTAAAGTACTTCCATCGATGCGCATCTTCGCGATTTGGGTTCCTTTTATTTTCTTCAAAACAGACATGAAAAAGTCAAAGAGACGATGATACAAACGTGACTTTTCTATTTCTCTATCTATCTATCTATCTATCTCTATTTATCTTGCTCTCTCTCTCTCTCTCTCTCTCTCTCTTTCTTTCCTTTGCTCGATCGACCTCGTATGTTGAGATGTGTTTACGCGCTTTGCCGCACGCACCTCATGCATCTTTTGCTTTTACCTGAAAGACGTAAAGGGCGGAAGGGTAGAAAAAAGTGGAGAAGAGAGAGAGAGAGAGAGAGAGAGAAAGAGATAGAAAAGGGAAAGGAAGGATCGTGGTTCCTCTCGACGAGTCTTTCTTCCCAAGCAACTCTGAATAATGCATAAGACGACGACTACGTTGGAAACGACAATGACAACAACTCTCTTTTTCCTTCCTGTATATAATATATATATATATATGAATGTATAGAGCGACGATCTTAAGTCTCCAACATTTTACATTTTCTTATGATACTTTCGTATATATTAAAAAAACGACCTTTGGAACTTTAATCATAATGATTCTACGAACTACAAACCGACAACATAATTGATATAATATATAATAATACATAATAATCATTATTACATAGATTTAACTATGGCGTTTAATCTCATTGCTTCTTTTCTATTTATTATGCGATATTTTTATAAAAAAGATATTTTTTCTCATAAATAATATATATATATATATATATACAAATGTACGCGCGCGTGTGTGTGTTCAATAAACTCTGTTATCAATTTTATATCGCCAATTTTTTTTCTTCTTCTTTTTTCTTTCTTCTTTTTTTTTTTTTTTTATTATCGATTACCCATATCCCGTTCCATATTGCTCTATTTCATCAAAATTGCTACGCCGTCCATGTATCGGAAAATACACGCAACTTCATCTATTTCGCATGCCAATATCCCTTTAAAGTCTGAGTTTAGTCGATCGGACGAAGACGAAGACGAGGACAAGGACGAGGACGAGGACGAGGACGAGGACGAGGACGAAGTCGAAAACGTAGACGAAGACGAGGACGAAGAAGAAAAGGAAGAAGAAGAAGAAGAAGGTAAGGTAAAAATGGCGATGGGTATGGTTATCAAAAGAGATCCATCATCTTCGAAAGGGTCTTTTCACGAATCTCTCACGATCGTCAACTATGAATAAGAACGCGATGGAATACGATTGAAATTAATCGCTCAGAATCATCTAGAGAAATGACACATTCTCTTCTCGGGACCTCTATATCCCCTTTTTATATATCTCGCCAAAGAATTCGACGAAAATTTTTGTCACCGTAAGGGAGGATATGATCGTGGCAAAAACACGACACCGGACATTTGAGTATCTCACTGACAAAAGGGACGATGCTGCTCGTTACACACCCTTCGTTCTTCGTATTTGCGATATATATATATATATATATATATATATATATATATATATATATATATATATAAAAATACCTAAAACGCGAAGGAGACAAGATACGAAAGAAAGATAAAACGGAAAAAAAAGATGATACGAAAGAAATAGAAAGGAAAAGATAAAAGATATAAGATAAAACGAAGAGACATTCGTAAATGAAATAATAAATAATAAGTTGAAAGAAACGAGACGCCGTAAGGGGGGAAAGGGGAGGGGCGAGGGGAATGATCGATCTATTCGTTCGCACGAACGTGCAATTTTCTACTTTTAAAACCGGTCTATAGGCCATTACATTTTCTCGTCGGACTTTGTATCATCTTGCCAATTATACAGATAACCATCGTTCCTTTTTTCTTTCTTTTTTTTATCTCTTTCCCAAATTGCCTTTTCGCTGATAATTCGAATAAAAAATCTCGTTCGAGACTGAAACGAACATCGACCGTCGATTTGTTCATCATGTACGTACGCAGATCTATAAGCTCGATGACACGGACACGACTAGACGCTACTCTTCCGAAAAAAAAAAAAGCTTTTCCTTTATTGAAAGCGTTCTACTATTTTAAATCTTATTCCCCTTCGTTTCCTCTTTTTTTTGTTTTTTCTTCTTCTTCTTATTATTCATAGAGACTAGCATCGATCGATTAAAAGTATAATAGATAATCAAATTTCTTTTGTCCCGTTCCAAAAATAGTATTGACGAATGCATCGATTTTATCTCTAACGTATTTCGTACGAGTTAAACGTTGCTCGTGTTGCATTAATACAAAATCATTAACGACGTTAACGTTCGTGATATGCTCGTAATGGAAGCAAAAAATAATTTAGCTACTCTGTGTCGTTGTTAGACGAACATTAACGGGATAAGGGGATCGATAAGGAGGCGAAACACGACAGCCGGTATATTCGGTCGTCTTGAACGTTGATCCTCTTAGAAATTGGGCTACAACGTTTCCGGCTCTCCAACGAGAAATTCGGCCGAATTGCCGTGCCGTGCAGCCGGTGTTTCATCTTTCATGCTTTTGAATAAATTGTCAGGTGATTTCCCCCTTCCCATGGTCGTCATTGTCGTAATCGTTATCGAAAGAAAATATATAGAAATATATACGATACAACGAATAAAGTTCACTTCGAGAAAAAACAAAAAAGAAAAGCAAAAAAAAAAAAAGAAAAGAAGAAGAATACACATACGTTTAAAAGATCGGCGAGTTTTCTTTTCGGGCGTTATACCGAAGAATTATTATCAATTTAAATTGAACACCGCGCTACGCCGACAAGATGTCGTATTTAATAATCATACGATGACGCAAATGCATAACTGCTATCGAATATCGTTATCTATTAACGAAACATAATTAATAACTCGATACGCGCTTATGATTAAAAAATGAATATGCAATCTCCGTTTCCCTTAAGCATATCCTCCTCTCCCCACCCTCCTTCATTCGAATTCATCCTATGACTTTATCGATAGGAACAGAAAGCAAATGGGTACGTATACGCATATGTACGTACATACGCGTACGGCGAGAACGATGAATTAATGATTATTATTATTATTATTATTATCATCACTATTATTAACAAATTAATTCTATATCCGCGTCTTTGGATATTATCGACGGTATCGATTCTTCGTGGAGTAAATGATAAAGTAGATTTCCGCAGGTTGTTGTCTATAGGAGAGATCGTGAAATATAGATTTACGAAGAAGCGAATGAACAAAACGGAAAAGAGAGACGGACACGAACGGACGTACAAATGGATGGATAAAGAGAAAGAGAGAATAGGCGTCGTAGTCGTCGTCGTAGTCGTCGTCGTAGTCGTCGTGACAACTCCAAGCGAGCGTGACAAAGGCAGCGCCTTTGGACGGGTGTCCTCGTTTCCGGGATATCCTAACCTGGATGGTGGTAGCCTGCTTCGGAAGGAAGGAAGTCTCGCTCAGAGTTCACAAGGGATCGCGGTACTACATGCCACCGAATAACATGCAAATTCAATACTCCCTCGGCGAGATCAGCTCAAAGCCTCAAAGACGGCAACGGCAACGGCGGCTCCAACGACGACGTCGACGGAGGCATCGGAGACGACTGAGGCGGCTGGCTGTTTTCGTCGAGCCTTAAGGCTTTGTAAATTCACTAACTTCGTAGTTGACCTACCAATGAGGACGAAAACCACCTATAAACATCGTGTTCGATATTGATAAACAAACGAGACGCGAGAGACGCCGAAATGTAATCATTGAATCAACGTCTATATCGTTTCTCTTTCTTTTTTTTTTAACGTTTACGTTAATCGTCTTACGCTTAAAATGTTCTTCTTTCTTCCTTCTTCTGTTAATATTTTTTATTATTCTTTGTTCCCCTTCTTCTTCTCTTCTTCCAGACACTTCAAGATAAATACACGTAGTAAATCGTTGTTACATATAAGCAAGGTGTGTTTCCTTCCCTCCCATCTCCCCCCTACCCCTCCATCCATTCATTTAGACACGCGATGAGAGAACATCGTTTTTTCCCGTTCTGTTTCATTTATACACGAGTTATTATTCTACATTGTTAACTAAAAGAAGAGGGGGGGGGGGGGAACGTAAAGAAATAACAGATAGGATCACTTTACGCAATTCAAATTTTCTCGGCTCATCTACCGTCGTTATTTTTTTTGTTTTTATCTTTTTAATATTTTATTTTATTTTTTCTTTCTTTGCTAAGCAAAAAAAAAAGAAAAAATTAGACAGCAGTTGTTAATTAAGTGAATTATACGAGAGTTATTACCGTTTTGTTTCGTTTCTTTTCCCTCCTTTGGTACGAAAAAAAGGGATCTCAGAAAAGGCGCGCGAAAGAAGAAGAAGAAGAAGAAGAGAGAGAGAGAGAGAGAGAGAGAGAGAGAGAGAGAGAGAGAGAGAGAGAGAGAGAGAGAACAAAGAAACAAAAAGGCAAAGGGATAGTAGAAAATTTAATTAAACGTATCACCCAAATAACTGCAGCAGCGTAGGACGTTACTTCATTGTACGATTAACATTATTATCCAAGTATGTATGTATAAATACCCGCTGTGCTTAATTAACTGACCATTGTAATTTATTAGAATTTTTCTTTTCCTTCCTCTCTCTTTTTCTTCGTTTTTTTTTTCTTTTTTTTTTTTTTTTTTTTTTTTTTTATTAATATCCCCTCTCACGGTCAACTCAGGTTCGTAATAGAATGCTCTCTAGGGAGTATAAAAAGAAAAGGAAAAAAAGAAAGGAAGTAATAGAACGTGAAATATTTAGGAACGTGGCCAAGATCGAATGTCCAATCCACGATGACAAGAAAGGAATTTGGTTCCTCGTGAAATCAACTGGTTACGTGTTTTAGCGTGAGAGGGGTTGGAAGGGCAACGGGAGAGAAAGAGAGAGAGAGAGAGAGAAAGAGAGAGAGTGAGTGAGAAGATGGACTGGGTCAGAGGAAGGGGGTGGAAGAGGGGACGAAGCGTGCTAGCTTTCGATATAAACGGGATAATATACTAATTTGACGATGGAACAATGGCGCGGGGATATAATACAAGCGCAGAAACGATAAAAGTTTTCCTATTCGTCGACGTGACCCAGCCGAACCGCATGTAGTAGCGTGGTGTGCGCGCGCGCGCGTATGTATTTCATTATCGATATGGGGGGCCTCCGTCGAATCGACTACTTTCGCATAAATTACGCATCGGTGAGCATTTATAACGCGATAGAGAGATAGATAGATAGATAGATAGATAGAGAGAGAGAGAGAGAGAGAGAGAGAGAGAGAGAGAGTTCTCTATAATAATTTGATGGAGCTATTCGGGATATTTCGGAAACATCGTAGCTCGTAGACTACAAAGGATACGAAAATCATTCGGCTGTTTTCGTTCGACCTTTTCCCTTTCTCTCTCTCTCTCTCTCTCTCTCTCTCTCTCTCTCTCTCTCTCTCTCTATACCTCCTCTATCCCCGAGACCTCTGACCCCTGACCCCCGACCCCCGCCATCCATTTTAACATCCCGTTTACCAACACTCTTTATCGCTCGATTACTACTCGTTCATACGACGAATCGTCCCGACCATCGATTTGGGAATTCGACGGGGATGAATTTTTGTTTTTTATGTATGTGTGTGTGTGTGTGTGTGTGTGCGTTTACAATATTCATGTCAATACCTTTTACGAAAAATTTTTATCTAGACGTAATCTTTTCAATCAACAAACGATACACCTTGATTTATTCCTACGATTATATTATATCGAAAGTTGATCTCACTTTAACGGGAATTGAATTTTTCAACGAGCGTCATCCCCCCCCCTCCCTCCCGAACGAACGAATGCGACCGTTCGTGCACGAAATTCAAGAGAGAGAGAGAGAGAGAGAGAGAGAGATATCGTTTATCGAGTCCCTTTTTCACGGCCCTTGCGTCATGTGACGTAGGAAGAGATGGATAACGAGGTGAACCATTAAGATCTACCAAAAGCGTCTTTCCTAAACTGGTCTGTCCTTCGTCGCAAAGATATCTACTCTCTAGATTCGACGCAATCGTCCGCTTAGAGGATCGAGTGATGATAATAAAAAAGAAAAAAAGAAAAAAAAAAGAAAAATAATAATAATAATAATAATAAAAAGATTTCATCTCTCTCGTTGATCTACTGCGCGAAATAAAAAATTCGTCGAACCATTATTCTTCCCCTTTCTTTTCTTTTCTTTTTTTTTTTGTTTTTATTCTTCCTCGCCGGGGTTAAAAATTTCTCGAGACTCATTACGAGCCAGATACCGTAAGAACGACATAACGAATGATCTCGATGAGCCTCGATCGAAAGAAAACAAATTCCCTAGATCGATTCCTTGGGAGAATGCATCGTTACACGTCGACAGAAGGCATATCCGTTTGACCGTGACTAGAGATTCAAATTATTATTCGATGGATGATTGCGGAGGTGAAAGGAAAATAGAAAAAGAGAGGGAAAAAGAAGAAGAAAAAGAGAAAAAATGAAAGAACACTTTAGGACATTTGACATCGTACACGATTATTTCGTTCGTTCGTTCGTTCGTTCGTTCGTTCGTTCGTCTTCCGGAAGAAGTTTTCTCTGCGTTGCACGAATGCCTTTCGTTTCTTCCTCTTCGAACTCGGTTGTTTTCTTCTTCCTCTCTCTTCTTCTTTTTTTTTCCTTTCGTCCTTCCTTCCTTCCTTCCTTCCTTCCTTCTTTTTTTTTTTTTTTTTGTCAAAGTCGTCGTCCACGTCCTCTAACGGCTGCTTTCCAATTGTCGGGTATCACACGTTCGTCGAGATCGTCGTCGACGTCTACGAGATACAAAGGGCTCGCAATCGCGACGACGAAAGAGAGTGGAACCAAAGCACGTTCTCTCCTCTCTCTTTCTCTGACAATGAGCGTGCTGCCTGCACGAGTCCCCTACTCGAGAGCCCGGAACCAATACCATCGTAATACCACGTATCCACCACTAATATACCAGACAAGTAACAGAACACGCTCGCTGCTCCATTAACGTTACATATCCCGCGACGTTGTTGGTCGGGAGAGCAATCCTTTATCGTTCATGGCGATATGCCGTAAGTGTATATCCCTTTTACATTTTCCTAGAATTACTTTGACGTTGTTCTAAACTTTCTCTCTCTCTCTCTCTCTGTCTGTCTGTCTGTCCGTCCGTCTGTCTGTCCGTATAAACGTACATCTTCTTCAGTCTACGTAATCCGCAATAGCGACGTTACTTTTATCACATCAAATAATGTTTATTTCGTATCGTTGGACCAATAAGAGCAGAGAAAAGTTATACTCCCCGTTTATCCTTAATAATTCAAACCAATGATTAAAAGTTTATTATTCATCAAATTAAACGAGCTTCCCTACGATATTATTCATGATAACTTTTAAGGGCCGAAGAAAAGCCGAATGAGAACGTTTCCCAGTGTGACGCTTTCGTGCAATTTCGAGCGTAACGTAATTGTAGAAAGATCGAAACGAGTCTTCTCATTGTCTCTCTCTCTCTCTCTCTCTCTTTCTCTCTCTTACACTCGCTCGTTCCGTTCTCTCGGAACGGAAGTATCGAAGAGAATTCAAAGTGAAACGAGTTTGTTCTCGGTTTACGGATCTACCTTCAGACTGGCGTTAAACTAGCCGAAACAATTAAAGTTTCTCGAATAGCAGTTACCGCTTAATCATCCTGTATTCCATACGAAATGAGATCGCCAAGAGATAGGGCATTTGTAATCCGGACGTTATCGCGGGTCACCGTAAATCGTTGGCGAATCGACGACAACTCGTAAATTACGGGTGAACACGTTCGACGTTCTCTCTCTCTCTCTTTCATTCTCGATCTCCGAACTTCTGAATTTCTCTTCTATCGTTCAAACGATATACGTACCTGCCTGCCTTTTCGAGATTGAATAAGAAAAAATAAAAGAGAGAGAGAGAGAGAGAGAGAGAGAGAGAATGACAAAAAAAGAAGTAAAATAAATGGCAAAGAAGTATGTAACTTATAATCCGATCGCAATCCTTTGGAAAATCAAAAATATTTCCACCTTTCGTTCCGATCCAGAGAAAATCCAAAAGACGAGACACGATCGAAGTTAGAGTATGTGTATGGAGTATGTGAAAGAGAGAGAGAGAGAGAGAGAGAGAAGAGTTCTCATCTTCCTTTTCTATCTCGCTATGAAGCTACAAAGTTTCTTACGAGTGCCACTACACCAAGGTACCATCTTCTTTTCGTCTTACAGCCTCGTATGTCATTCTCCTTTGCGTCTCTCTCTCTCTCTCTCTCTTCTTTTCTCTTCGACTTTTGCTGAACTCTACGTACGTACGCACGCGTACTACGCTCTCAAACGAAAGAGAGCACTTTCCTTGGAGTCCCGAAATCCCCTCGATGTCTTTGACGCCGGAACAAGGAAGGTACGAAAGACTACTCTATGTAATTGTGCTATGTACGTGTGTCTATATGTGTGTGTGTGTGTGTGTGTGTGTGTGTGTGTGTACATGTGTTCGTGTATGTAAAAGGGAGAGAGAGAGAGAGAGAGAGAGAGAGAGAGAGAGAGAGAGAGAGAGAGAGAGAGAGAGAGACGGAAGGCCATCGTACGAGGAAAGAGTTTTTCTCACTAATTAATGGATGGATATAATTACAGGAGTCGAACTCTTCCTCGGAAGGGTCTGACAACTGCGAAAGGGAGAAAGAGAAAGGGAGCGAGACGTCGTTCCCTTCGCAAGGCCTTTAACATTGAATCCGTCGACCAGAGAGATAGACAGACAGACAGTCAGACAGTCAGACAGACAGAGAGAAAGAGAGAGAGAGAGAGAGAGAGAGAATGTATTTCCAACGTGTATCTCTCTAGCAGCACGTATACAGGGTGTTCCGCTTTAAACGACGACCCAACGACCAAAGGAAGCCGGCTGCTCGCTCCAAGCTACGCCCTTAAGTATATACCTACACATCGCGGAGGTGAAACGGGAGAGAGAGAGAGAGAACAATAAAAAAAGTAAAAAGAAAGTGTCTGCGGTTAGGAGGGAAACCGACGACAAGTTCATCGCTTTTCTAAAAAAAAAAAAAAAAGAAAAAGAAAAAGAAAGAAAGAAATGATACGTTTTATTTTCGACCTGATTTCATTCTTTATTGCATATGTATATCTATGTATATATATATATATATGTATGTAAGACGACAGGAAACATTAATATACGTTTCTATGAGACAATGCTGGGATCGCAAAGAAGGAAGGAACAGAAAAGAAATAAAAAAAAAAAAAAAAGAAAAAAAAAGAAAAAACGTGCAAACGCCTGTACGTAACAGATTGAGATAAATTTAAGTTTGTGTAGAAGTATAGAATAATATGAATCTTCTCTCTCTCTCTCTCTCTCTCTCTCTCTCTCTCTCTCTCTCTCTCTTTTCCTTACCATTGAAAAATGCATGAACTTTACGCTTAGTCGCTCGACCGTACGTGCTTGCGTATGCATTTACATATACGCACGTAGATGAATTGCATAGAATACGTATACGGAATATGTATGTACCGTGTTTTAGTATCGGTAAGAAAGAATCTATTCGCGTGTGGTTTAACCGGTTAGTCCTAGAAGTATGCCTTAGCGCGATTAGTTTTCTATCTGTGGTCACCATAATGACGACATTCGAATCCACTTACGAAGATCATTTGCATCGCTCGATCATTCGTCTTATCGATCCGTTTATCTCTGTTTCCCAGTTCTTTCGCTCTCGATCATTTTATAACTACATGTATATATATATATATATATATATATATATATATATATATATATATATATACGTTTAATAAAGGATTTTATTAATATTGTAATATCACAATATCGGCGTTTACGTGTTCGCGCGCTTGCTTCCTTGTATGTCTCTAAGCGTGTATAAGTGTGTGTTCTGTAATCAGCTGATTATTATATAAATGAATGAAATAAAGAGAATAAATAAAAGACCGAGTGATTTTATCGAATTCACTTTTAAAATCCATTATTTCGATCGTGTTCCTTTTCTCGTACGATTAACCGGAACACGAAAATCCTCTCGACATCCTTCGGGATCGGAATTGGTGCAATTTCGATTCTAGGCTCGTTAGAAATTCGAACGAACGAACGAACAGAAAAAAAAAGTAAAGCGAATAGAGGTATAAAACGTTGAAGATAGAGAGAGAGAGAGAGAGAGAGAGAGAGAGAGGGGAGAGAGCCGAGGAAAGAAAGAAGATAGAAGAACGATTCAACGAGAAAATCGAGTCGCCATACGTAAATCGCAGAGGACCGTGTGTGTATGTATTCTGGGATCGGTCGAATCAGGTAGGATGAAAAAGCTTGCGGCTATGCGTTCGTGCTTTTTACTCGGTCCTCCGGGTACTGTGAGTAAAGAGGAACACACGTGCGCATGTGCCCTGCCCTATGAAAATATGTAGGTATTGCCCCTCGGTTTTAAACGAGCCACGCTAACGTCGGTATTTTCAATAAACTCCCTCCCTCCCTCCCCCCCCCCTCTCTCTCTCTCTCTCTGTCTCTTTTTCTTTTTTTACAACCCCTTTCTCTTTGTCTTATTTATTTCTGACGGAAAGAAGACATCGATATTATGGGGTTTCTGCCAGCACGCGTTTACTCTTGGCAAAAGAGAGAGAAATATATATATATTTCGGAAGGTGGTTAAAATGAGAGAAGAAGCTTTTCTTTCTTTCTTTCTGTCTGCCTGTCTCTCTCTCTCTCTCTCTCTTTCTCATTTTTTATCTCTCTCTTTTCTTCTCCTTCTTTAAAGTTTCTTCGATGTTCAGTTTCTCAAACAAATTCGTCGATACATGGGCGTCGTCGTCGTCGTCGTCGTCGTCGTCTTCCTGACGGTTAGCCGGACGGATAATCGGTCAAAGAGACAAACGCGCTCACGTTCGCGTTCAGGGAATAGCTTTTGCCTTTTTACCCGATACCTTCGCTTTTATTACTTTCTCTCTTACACTTTTTCTATTCTCTACACTACTTTGTGTCGACGACGACGACGTTACGGCGGCCGGAAGATGATCGAGGTGCTTTTAACGTCTCACGACGTCGACATTATATATATATATATATATATATATATATATATATATATATACTTAGTTCTTTTGTTTCTAATATTTTCTATCTTTTCGATCGGATTTTTATTTACGATAGTGGACGACGATGTTCGATGATAAAAGTTACGTCCGCCGGTTCTCTCTATCGGCAATTTCTTCTGTAAATTTTCTTGTCTGGTAAGTTCTCTTTGAAGTGTGTGTGTGTGTGAGAGAGAGAGAGAGAGAGAGAGAGAGAGAGAGAGATCGGTCGATCGGTCGATCAAGGTCGGACCGATTTATGAACGATTTACGAGAAAATCCATGGACCGTATCGTTTCTCGATTTGAAGATTCTAACATGCTCGGATAATCACAAGAATATAATTGGGCTCTAACGTTTATCCACCGCCGTTAGAAGAACCTTTTTTTTTTATAAATGAAATGCACACTCGAATAATAATAACGGTCGAGATCTAATGGTTCCACATTACGCATTTCAATTCTTCTATGTAAAATCTTATGATCTAATAATGGGATATGAAAGGAAGGAGGGTGAGGGTGAGGGTGAGGTTGGGGGGAGGGGGAGAAAGAGAAAACGAAGGACATAGGGAAAGATCGAAGATAAAATATATAGAGACCGATGATTTTCTAACGTTGGTTAGAGACTCGAACGAAAAAAAAAAGAAAGGAAAAGAAAAGGTAAGAGGAAAAAAAAAGAAAAGGAAAGGAAGTCGATGGCACCGGCGTGAATGCAGTGGCAAAGAAGGTAAGAAAACAGCCATGCATCTTTCTCAACTCCTTTTACTGCAGCTGCATCTGCCGCATGGATCCCGGCAAGCCGTTATTTCCAAGTCTTTTTTACGTTGGCCTTGCACGTCTCCTGCCATTATTCGACGTCTTTCTCTTCTCTCCTCTCCTTCGTAACTACATGCTATCTCTCTCTCTCTCTCTCTCTCTCTCTCTCTCTCCTTCCTTAACTGGTCCAGACTCCTTTTCTTCCAGCTTTGGAAGCGAAGTAGATGGACGAGCAAAGTTTCGCTTATCTTTTCTAAACAAATGTAGCTATCGTTTGTACTGAGGTATCGATAATGTTATCCTCTCTATCTATCTCTCTCTCTCTCTCTCTTGCGTTAACTTGTTCTCATTGGATGTTTAAAAAAAAAAAAGAAAGAGAGAGAGAGAGAGAGAGAGAGAGAGAGAGAGAAGTTAAATCTAAAAGATTTTCATCAAGTGAAATGAAAGGTAATTATACAGTCGGTAATTAGAGGTTTTCTTTTTTTCTTTTATCTTTATCAGACGGCGAATCAATTTGAACTAAGTCTAAGAAAGACTAATAATCGCGAGAATATTGCACTTTAACGTCTGAATCACGAAACTTTCGGAAGATTAAACACTCTTTACTGTTTACTTTTAGTCTTCCTCGTTTTGTTATATATATATATATATATATATATATATATATATATATATATATATATATATAAATCCATTTCAAGAGGGAGACGTTCGAAGGATAAAAAGAGAGGCGATCGTAAGAGGAGATCGAGATGTCTGAAGAGATGAAAATGAAAAATAGATGAAAAACGGGGAAAGAAAATAAGAATAAAAATAAAAATAAAAAATAAAGAAGAAAAGAAATAGAAGTAAGCTATGAGATTGTCCCGATAAAAGATAAAGAGACGATGATAGAATAAATTTGTCGAAAAGTTTCGAGGAGTCGCGATATAATGTTCAAAGCAATTTGAAATTTCTTACATTGGTTCGTAAATACACACACACACAAACGAATGTAACGTAAATCGAAAATCCATCGTGGATTCTCAGCGTTCTCGTTCCTCACGACGTCTTATTCGACGAACGTGGCTCCGGCCATTGTCGAGCCATTCGAAGAAAAATCTCAAGCTTGTAGGAGCCATTCGTAAGATGTGTCCGAGAAGGATGAGGCGAGAGCACGCCTTACGTCCACGAGAAGAAGAAGAAGAAGAAGAAGAAGAAGAAGAAGAGGAAGAAGAGGAGGAGGAGGAGGAGGAGGAGGAGGAGGAGGAGATAACTCGAAAAATGATCCTCCGTCCGAGAAAGTAATCTCTTTCGAGTGGTTAAAGAAGTATCGACGAACTTCCTCGGAAAAGTTCAACGATTATTCGATCCTCGTCGAAAACGATCCTCTCGATCGCTCGGATTTCTTTTCAAAAAATTTCATAACGGCTCGGCAATACGCACGATTTATTACACCGATCCCCATTTGCGAAGATCCAAACGTATCCGACCGTTCACATTAATTTTGTTTTTTTTTTTTGGTATGAAAAACGAAAGAGAAAAAAAACAATATTGTATATCAATCGATCTAAAAATACCTTAATCATATTAGTTACGAGGAGTTTCCCTAATACCTCTTACGATCTTATTTAAAATATTTTCTTAAATGATTACGATCGAACAATGAAGTGATATTAAACGTCAGTAGATTTTGACAGGTGGATTCGGACATACGCGTATATATATATATATTTACATATGAATAGGTATACATACTTTCTATAGAACGAAGTTCGCGTGTCTCCCTTTTAACGTTGCCAACGCACGTAGGAGCGATTAGAAAAGAGGAAGAGAAGAGGTACGTAGTATGTACGTACGAATACGACGCAGGTGGATATAGTCGGAGAGTTCGCCCTGAAGCAGTGTATTACGCGTAAGGGGGTTGAGAACTGTATAAGAGAGAGAGAGAGAGAGAGAAAGATAGACAGACAGAGAGTGAGAGAAAGAGAGATATAGATAGATAGAGAGAGAGAGAGAGAGAGAGGGACGAGGGTTGAAGGGAGATCCGAGAAGTCGCTTCGGAGGGTTTCGTGGTTGGACGAGCGGCGTGGTGTGCTGGCGAGGAAGAGAGGTGGTGGAGGAGGAGGAGGAGGAGAGAGAGAGAGAGAGAGAGAGAGAGAGGAGGAGGAGGAGGAGGGACGGGCAAACGGAATGCCATAAATCTCATGTAAATTCGGGTCGCTTGATTTGCAAGCACAATGCCAGACAATTCTACGGTCTGCCGGGCGGCGCGCGGATGCGGAGTCTGCAGCAGGCTGCTTCGATTCAACGTCCGCGTCGTCGTCGTCTTCTCCTTCTCCTCCTCCTCCTCCTCATCCTTTTCCTCCTCCTCCACCACCTTCTCCTCTTCCTCCTCCTCATCCTCACCCTACTACTCTTCTATTTCTCCCACCTTCGCACGTTGCTTAACGTTGTACGTAAAGGTATAAAGGGAATGGAAGGAGAAGGAATGTTATCAAAAAAAAAGAAAGAAAAAAAAAATGAAAAGAAAAAGAAATTTCCCAATGGAAAAATATTTCCTACGGTAAAATCACATTTCTGCGGTATGTAATAGTGAATTAATTGCATACCAATGTATATATATATATATATATATATATATATATATATATATATATAATAGAAAGTAATAGTAATATTTATCAGTTTGATTTGAGATAAATGGATGGATGGATGTGTCAAGGGAAAGGGTCTAAATCTTTTTTTCTCCTCTATCCAAATGCAAAAAGAAAAAACAAAGAAACAAAAAGAAACAATTTAAACATCGACGATTATGAATGAATCATCTTATCGATAGAATTAGACCGATGGGGAACAAAAAAAGTGTCTCGAACGTTACAATTTCTGATTTCTTTGGGATCATACGCGGGCGAGGAGAGAATCAAATAGAGAGAGAGAGAGAGAGAGAGAGAGAGACAGAAAGAGAATCTAGTGTCGGTTTAAAGGGTTGTATCCTAGACAGTCGGCAGTTCGTACGTACGTACGTACGTTCGTTCGTTCGTTCGTTGCAGGCAACGCGACGGTACTCGAAACGGTAGGAAAGTGTCAGTATGGAATGCACGCCAGTATTTCACGGTAGCCTGGAGCCCGTGCTCGTTGCACGGCCCGGTAGGCATATTAATGGTCGTCGCGCGACATGGAAACGCTGACACCCACTACGTTAAGAAACCCATTAGATACTGCTGCCCGTACTAAGCTCGGCCATTGTTCCGCCGCGGCTGAAATATCGCGCGTTGCCCAAGACCCTACAGGACCCTACCTCTCTCTGTCTTTTACTCCGTCTCTCTCTCTCTCTCTCTCTCTCTCTCTCTCTCTCTCTCTTTCTGACTTGCGTACGTGCGAAACGTGCCGCTTGGAGAGAGAGAGAGAGAGAGAGAGGGTGGGAAAGAGGGAAAAGTGAATCTGGGAATAGAGTGCCGAGAGGTCGATCGATCTTACCAACGACTGTGATAGATTCGTCGTCGAAAGCCTAGAAAGAAAATCGAATTCGAGGATCGGAATATTATCGTCGACGAAATTCTCACACGATTTGTTCGAATCGATTTCTTTCTTTCTTCCTTTCTCCTTCTTCTGTCTTTTTACATGTTTTTTTTTCTTTTTTTTTCTTTTTTTTATTCTCCTTCCTTCGTTCTTTTTTATTATTTTTTTTTCCTTTTTTTTTCCCGTTTTTCTTTTAGAAATCATACTCTACGTACTTCGCCGCGAGAGCAATCATGACACGGCCCGTGAAAGAGAAAGAGAGAGAGAGAGAGAATGATAAAATAAAATCGTTCGTACGAAAACGGGGAATATCAAGAGGAACTCGTGATATTTGAGCGAGCGAAACCGAAGTTTTCATTTTGCATTGGGAAAAGAGAAAAAAAAACCATCTCTCTCTCTCTCTCTCTCTCTCTCGTTTATACTAAAAGGAAAAGAAAACTAAGATTGAAATTATTCTCGTTCCCGATGCTGT
>OU964983.1:4408821-4428821 GCA_918808275.2 Dolichovespula sylvestris | reverse complement strand
CGAGACAGGAAGAAAAATAGGGAAGGGACGGCGGGTAAAGTCGTTTGGGCCGATAGGAAAATTTTCTATAAATGTTACGGGTACGCGCGTACGTAGTGCTCCGTTACCCGTCCCTTTTACGATGGGAAGTAGTATCGCGAGACGAGGTGTCACAGGCTCAACAGGTTATTCCAGGTTGTCCTGGAATACGAGAGAGAGAGAGAGAGAGGAGCGTCAGCCGGCTCGTTTTTCTCTCGTCGAGGGGAGCAACCGATAGCAGAAAGAACGAACGTTCGACGGCTGCTCGATCTCGAGTGTCGATTTGCCCGCGAAGAGGTGTATATATATATATATATATATACATACTATACAGCTGGTAAACGCATACCTATTCGGGGTTAGAAGGGAAAGGAAAGGGGGATAGAGATAGATGGATAGATGGATGGATGGATAGATAGGAAGGGAGAAAGATGAAGGTAGAGAGAGGGAGAGAGAGAGAGAGGGTTGCGGCGTGAGTTCGTTCTACCGTATAATTCGTTCGCGAGAGACATCGAACCACGAAATTCGTAATCGATAGGTATCGCGTGTCTCGATGCATTCCGAACAAATCCTGCAAGCCGATCGCCTAGAGACTTACCTTACCTTCCCTTACCTTCCCTTTCTCTTTCTCCTTCTTTCTTTCTTTCTTTCTTTTCCCTTTTCTCTGTCCTTTTCTCTTTCCTTCTTCCCTTCTCTTTATCTCCCTCTTTTCTCTTTGTTTTTCTTCTTCTTCTTCTTCTTCTTCCTCTTTTTCTTTTCCCTTTGAAATTCTTTGAAATTTCACCAACGAGAGATAGAGAGAGAGAGAGAGATGCCATCTTATTTTATCAGGACGCTCTTCTTCGCTCTGATCCACGTTAACCGAAGTGACTTACTACGTAACCTTAAATGTAAATGGAAAACGTTAAATGCAAATGGGGGGCTAAAAAGGGAAATTAAAAATGGAAAAAATAAACTGGAAAAGAATGAATGAGAGAGAGAGAGAGAGAGAGAGAGAGAGAGAGAGAAAAGAAATGATTCGACAAAATTAATTTCTATTAAGTAAGTAGAATATTAACGGGACGTTAGTACTGATTGTTTAATCATGAGAGAAGTTAAATCCTCCTGACGAATAAACTCGTTTTTTCCCCCTTAATTAATATGTTAAATTTGTATGAATTTAATTGAAACTTGCATCTCGATTGTCTTGCCCCGTCGTTGAATAAATAAAGGTCAAATAAATAATTAATGAAACGACATTAAATGATTCGTCGTTATAACTACGACGAAGAAGACGAAGACGACGACGACGAATTTAAATATGTTCCATTTCGAAGATGCGTTTTATCTCATGGCCGTCGATTGAAAAAGCGATTATCACTTACGTTATACCTTATATCTATTTTCCTTTTAATCTCGAGCTTCTCGTTAGCCTATAAGCACGTTCCGAGCTAATAACGGCTGACAATATCCAAGGCGTTTTCCCAGCACTTTACAATGCAAATTCGATCGCCGTTAACACGTTGGTATATCCGAGAGAGAGAGAGAGAGAGAGAAAGAGAGAGAGAGAGAGAGAGAAAGAGAGAGAGAGAGAGAGAGAGAGAGGATCCGTCGACGTCGGCTTGGTTCTGCGAAGCGGATATTAACCAAAGACGCTTATTACCTCTCGATATTCGATAATGATAATAATATCCGTACGTTAACGGGGTTGCCTAAACCGCGGAGCAGCTCGCGTCTTCGATTTTGCGGTGGCACGTACGGTTTAATTTAACCAAAGTTCTTGAGTTCTCTAAAAGTATATCTTCTCTCGTAGGAGGGGAGAGATATATATATATATATACATATATACAGAGATAGATGGAGAGAGGGAGAGAGAGAGAGAGAGAGAGGACGAAAGTACACATGCATATGCATGTATACGTACATACAAGACGAGCTACCAACCACGTGTACGAATTAGCGTAATCTGAATTTAAACACGAACGGCAAGAAGGGTGCCACGTGGACGGGTAAAAAATAAAGTCTAAAAGATAAAGCCAAAGGAAGGAAAGTACACGGATGGGGGAGGGTCGGTCGGTTGGTTGGCTGGTAGGTTGGTTGGTTGGTTGGTTGGTTGGTTGGTTGGTTGGTTCGGTGCGTCGAGAAAGAAAAGAGAGAAGGGCAAGAAAAAAAAAAAAGAAAAGAAAAGAAAAGGAATATGAAAAGGGAGAATAATTTCTCTCTCTCTCTCTCTCTTTTCCTTTTTCCGCGCAAAAGAAGGAAGGAGAAAGGAGAAAAGAGAAAAGAGAAAAATGAATGAAGAAAAGAGAAAAGGTAAAACGAGAAAAAAGAAGAGGAGGAGGAGGAGGAAGAAGAAGAAGAAGAAGAAGAAGAAGAAGAAAAGAATGGAGATGAAGATAGTAAAGAGAATGAAATAGAGTTGGTTCGGTGCCAGGTCGTAGGATGGAACAGCGTGGACGATTCGCGCGAAGGATTCTTAGATAACTTCCTCCTCTTATCCTAGGAATATCTTAGCTTGGATTTTCTCAGCTCCTTCGAGTTTGTCCCTCGTTAGGTTGACGCTCCAACTAAACTCACACACACACACACACACACACACACTCTCTCTCATATCACTCTTCTTCTTCCTCTTCCTCTTCCTCTTCTTCGAATATTCCCCTTTTCCTTCTTCCACACGTCCCGTAGGAGAACGCGGAGTTTGCCGTTATGCGATCGCAAAAGCGGATTTCCTCTTGTGCACAGCCAACCCACTCTCCTCCTCCTCCTCCTCCTCCTCCTCCTCCTCCTCCTCTTTCTCATCTTCCTCTTCTTCCTCTTCTTCCTCCTCCTTTTTCAGCTTCTCTCGTCATATTTGTCGGGTTTCCTCTCAACCCAAATACGATGGCTCACGTGACCTCTTCACGGCCTTTCGAAATGTCTACTATGCAAACTCGCCGATATTTCGTCGGTATTCTCTCCCTCTTTCTCCTTAATTCACTCCTTCTCACTCTCTCTCTCTCTCTCTTTATTTCTCTCTTTCTTCTCTCTTTCATTCTTTTTGTTTTTGTTTCTTTCTTTTTCTGTTTTTCTTTTTAACTACACTTTTCCCTGCTTTAGATGTTTCGTACGAAGCTTCCTTCTAGTCCCAAGCTACGGAGAATATCCCTTTTGTCCGATAGAACGAGGACCCGGATAAAGAGAGCGAGGGAGAGCGAGGGAGAGAGAGAGAGAGAGAGTAAGAAGGGAGAAAAAGCTCGTAGAAAAGCGTGCAAGCTCAAAACCAAGCTCGCTCCGATGCTTGTACTGGAATTAGTCTCGAATTACGGCGGATCGCTCGTTTAGTTCGCTTTCTAAATTAACTACGGAAGGAAACTCTAGAGTTCTCTCTCTCTCTCTCTCTCTCTCTCTCTCTCTTCCTTTTCTTTTCCTTTTTCTTCTTCTCATTCTTCCTTTTCCCCACTTTCTTCTATCTCTCCCATTCTTTTTGTTTCTTCTCTCTCCCCTTCTTCTTCTTCTTCTTCTTCTTCTTCTTCTTCTTCTTCTTCTTTACGACTTAATGACACCCAGCACCGCTTTTCAGATAAATCACGAGTAGCTACTTCGTTTAAGAGCAAAGAGTAGCAGTGGATGGTACCACGGTGCTTTCTCGCGTCGTGCTTCACATACTAATTACCGTGGCCTTCTTCTTTTTCTTCTCTCTCTCTCTCTCTCTATCTCTTTTATCTTACTTCCCTTCTTTCGCTTTCGTTTTCTTCGTAAGGGTTGAGCCGACGAGCCAACGGCGAAAGATTTCCACCGGTATTAAGTCTCCTCAAGAGCCTGTACTGTTCCACCGAACATTCTCCGTTTAATCGATACGTTGGAAGTAGATGGACGAGTTGGCCATTTATTTCAAAAGCTCTCATGGTAATATCCCGGAAGCATTGATTAATATATATACTTTCGAACCAAAGACGGAAATCTGACTTCCAATGAGCAGACACGCTCGAGCCCTTTACACACAAACATACAGACAGACGAATACTATTTCGTAATTAATAATTATAAGCGACGTTAATCGATTTAAATCGAGTTTTCAATGCTCGATTATAAATACGTATAAAGTATCGATTTCTATACGAAATATACATATATATATATATATATATATATATATATATATATATATATATATATATTTGGTAGACTGGTAGATTGATATTCACATTTTGGTGTCACATATCATAATTAATTTTGCTTTTCTCCGAAAGAGCATTAATACTTGAAAATAATCGTTCGATACTAACATTATTTTTCTCATATGCCATTAGCATGTATCACGCGTTGATATAATATTAATTTGACAAGAACAATTTTCAAAAGCCCATCGATCGATCGATCGATCGATCTCGGACGTCGAGTACTTAATTGATGCGTATTAATGGACGATGCACGCATAACATGCCTGGTGTACCCATCTAAAAGTTTGTTATTCGTTCGATATAAATACACTACATGGATGGATACCTCTTTTTAAATCGTCATTTGCATTATAACGAGGAATAACATTTCACAATGCTTACAAAGAGTTAAACATTTTTGTTCGACGATCGATGATTAACGCGTCAAAGAAATATATATATATATATTTATATATATACATACATATATCATATGGATATCTCTATACCTACACCTACACCTACATCTGCACCTATCTACCTACGTTATTTTCTGGAACGCACGCTCGAAGGAGTACGTTACAATACGCAGGTGAAAGAATCGATGGGGTTATAAGTAAAAGTAGCTCGTAACTCGACTAACGATCGACCGTTTCCTCTTCGTCGTTGTCGTCGTACTTCGAGTCGTACGAGCGAACGACCGCTGGTGCACCGTTATTTATTTGCGGATCGCTAAACCCTCCCACCCTCATCCCACCCCCATCAACGTCCACCAACTCGCTCACCCACTCGTCAATTCCCCTCTCCACCCTCAACTGTCACGTAAAATTCTCTTTAAATTAATTTTACTTCCACGATTTTTTATCCTTTTTTTTTTTTGTTTCTTTTCAATCTCTCTCTAGAAAGAGAGAACTCTCTCTCTCTCTCTCTCTCTCTCTCCCCTTTCTTTACCGTACAATATAAAAATTCGCACGACCTCCTCTATGAGTTACGAGATAATAATTATGGTTACGCTTGAAATTTTTCACGCGCTCTCTCTCTTTTTTTGTTTTGTTTTTTGTTTCGTTTTTAATCACTATTGTCGAGAAATTCGAGACACAATCGTTAACTACGGAAATAATCGGGCAACGAGAAGAGAAGTCTCGAGACGATGAATGTAAAATTGGAGAAAGTTAACTCTGTATAATTCTCTTTCTCTCTTTCCCACTTTCTATCCATCTATATATATATATATATATATATATATATATATATTTCCTTCCTCTTGGAAGGGTGTTTCTCGCAAAGTCTAACCGAGTGAACGTTTCCCCGAGTAATTCGTTATTATCACGCAAATGATCGTTACCATTCGCGAGTATCGCAAAATTGCAAGAGAAAGAGACAGACAGATAGACAGGATGGCTTAATTCTCCGAGGAATTCGCTTTTGCGATCGTAGCCAACTCTACCCCCCCCTCTCTCTCTCTCTCTCGGCTAAAACAATTTGGTTTATGTTTAATAATACAACAGTCGAGTGCATTTAACGAGCGAGAGAGAGAGAGAGAGAGAGAGAGAGAGAGGTAGACGAACAGACAGAGACAGAAATGGTACGATAACGTTTCTCTTTTTCATAGCAGCAGCTACCTACCGTTTTCTTTTTCTTTTCTTTCTTTTTTCACTTTTCTACTTTGTTCGCTGTGATCTCTTTCCAACCGACCAATTTTTGCACTTCTAAGCATTTTTCTCACACGATTTCTCTCTCTCTCTCTCTCTCTCTCTCTCTCTCATTCACATTCTCCAGCATTCCCTCTTTCTCTTGCGGTCGTTAAAAAACAATAAAAATACGTCACGAACTTTCTCCAACATTTTCTTTATCGATTAAGCGTATAAAACGGAGATGAATATTAACGTTAAGTTTATCGGAGTTTATTAAAGATACGTAAAGTATTACGAAGAGTAATTAACTCGAAGCTTTTATTTATTCTCATGATCCAACCTTTCTAAATGATAAACTTTGTCTATCTCGTCATTTTATCAATTAATCGTTGCTTTTGATATGCACGCATCGACGTCCATTGGAATAGAATAAACATTGAAATATTTTGCATTAACGTGCGCGGTAACGCACGCACGTCGTACATACCTACCGTACGATGAAAAGCTTTATGAGAAATAACGAGGCCGGAACAATATGCGAATGAATGTATGTACTCTCATCGAGTAGGATATAAAGAGAATAGAGAGCGAAGCCATTAAAAAAAAAAAAAAAAAAAAAAAAAAAAGAAAACGTGGCTGGGAAGAAAAAAAAAAAAAGAGAAGAGGGGAAAATCCCATAAACATTCTGATGGGCATGATCGCACAAAAGTTTTCAATCAAATTGCGAGGCAAAACCCTATTTTCATTGGCACACTCGACTATATATATATAATACCGGTGATTATACGACGTCCAAGCTTGATTCCACGTGATTCACGTAGAATGAATCGTTGAAAACTGTCGCCCACTCGTTGCATACATATGCAACGAGTCGGGCAATTTTTAACGATGCTCTAACGGATGACCGTCATTGCGATGCCGATTTTTCACGAAACCCGGGATTCGTCGAAGAGATCGGATCTACGAGCGGTTCTAGCGGGAGTAGAGTCGAGTACATGCATTGCATGATATATATATATATATATATATATATATATATATATATATATATAAACATGAATTGCGTTTAACGTTATCGGGATGTTATAAGAGTATGTGATACCGATTGAACATCGAAATATACGATGCCCTCGCGCGAATAAATTTTTTTTCGCTTTTTCAACTGTTTTTTTATTTTTTATTTCATTTCATTTTTATTTTTATTTTCTCTTTCGATGTCCACTTTATTTATCGTTCGATAAATTGGCGAGCCGATTTCGACGATAATCAACGATGAGATAGGTGGATTTAAATTTCGGCGAAACTAACGGAAATGACGATTTCCAATCCCGCCTGAATTCAAAATTCGCAAATCTTACAACATTGAAAGTAGACATTTCCGACGGAATTTCTCTCTCTCTCTCTCTCTCTCTCCCTACGTTTAACTTTTTTAACGACTTTCCTGTTATATACGTACTTATTCCTATCGTGCCGCCTTTCGGATATGCAATTTTAAATGGGAAAATCGCGTTCCAGCGGAGAACGAGGAGGCGTTCGGCTAGGGGAAATCTAATTTCGAAAAGGAACAAGAAAGAGAGAAGAGAAAAGAGGAAGAGAGGGAAACAGAGAGAGAGAGAGAGAGAGAGAGAGAGGAAAGAAGAAGAAGAATAAGAAGCAGAAAGGAAAGAAAAAGAAACGACAGATTACATCGAAAGACATAAAGGAGATCGAGGGATAAAAGCGAGGCTTTCGAGAAATCGGCTATTTCCGAGAATGCTAGTAACGCTCGTGCAGTTCCGCTTCCATTCCGATTCTTAAACGTAGCTTTTCTTTTTCCACTTCTTTCCATTTTTTTCCTTCTCCTTTCTCCTTCTCCTCCTCTTCTTCTTTTTCTCCTCTTTTTCTTCTTAGAGAACGCGCGCGAAAGAAAGAACGGGACCGAGAGAGTGAGAGAGAGAGAGAAACGATTGTGACTTTCAAACTTTCTACCCTCGTGACGTAGTTATTTCATTAAGAGTTGTTAGCGACCAATTTTTTCCCCCGTTACTCCCCTTCATCCCCGGCCGACGAGTTAAGGCGAAGTTTACCTGCGATTTACTCGCGATTGCAGAACTGGCCCTAAAAAATTACTTCGACGACACGTCTAAATCGTTAGAAGGGCGATAAACAACTCGTTAGTTAAACTCGTACCGAACGTTTTGTGTTTCGACGATTCGAATGTCTTTCAACGAGAGAAAAGAAAGAAAAGTAGTGAGAGAGAGAGAGAGAGAGAGAGAGAGAGAGAGAGAGAGGGAAGGCGCAAGTTTCCTTCTCTCCTCGTCCTTTATAAAACGTATCTTTATCCGTATAAATAAAAACAGAAAGGGAAAAGAAAAAGTATAAAAATAGAGAAGTAATCCACGATATCTGTGCTCTTCCAAAAGCATTTAAAGATGGTCGACACGTACCGGTTGGTTGTGTATGTACGTAAGCGTGATTACCATTTACAATACGTTCTAAAATGCTTTCCCAACGGCGATTCAGCGAAAGACGCTAAATTGGCATTAACGCGAGGCACGTAAACCGTCGACGGCAGAGAGATGCTGCAGTTTCCAGAATGAGCGAGAGAGAGAGAGAGAGAGAGAGAGAGAGAAGGAGGTGCCCGTGAGCAAGAGAGACGAGCTCGACGTTGGCCTTCGGGATTCGCAGTATTAATTAATTATTATGCTTAATCGACGGACTAGTAGCAGGAACAGCAGCAACGGCAACAGAAGCAATACTAGAAGCAACAGCGGCAGTACGGCAAAGCAATAGCAACGGCACTAGCAACAGAAGCAGCAGTAGAAGTAGAAGTAGTAGTAGTAGTAGTAGTAGTAGTAGTAGTAGTAGTAGTAATAGTAGTAGTTAACAACAGCAGGAGAGAAAGGTGACGCGGCGGGACGAAGGAGAAGCGGAAAGGTGGGATGATGGTAAGGGTTGATGTGTGAGGCTTACACGCAGCGACCTTCTCTCTCTCTCTCTCTCTCTCTCTCTCTCTCTCTCTCTCTATCTCTCTCTTTCTCTCTCTCTCTCTCGATGATTTCCATCCTGTTGCGAACGGCTACCGTATTATGGGGCGATCGGTCGATGGATTTTCCGGCGGTTAAATCGAGGCACGAATTAACTTCCAGTCGGAAGGTACGAGCTCGGCTTCCGGAATAAAGCCGACCTATCCCAACGCATAGCTAGCAGCAGCAGCAGCAGCAGCAGCAGTAACAGTAGCAGTAGCAGCACTAGCAGCAACGGGAGCGATGGCGGTGTGGCGGTAGTAGCTCGACTACTCCCCCAATGTGCCTACCCTTTCGCTGTGTTTAAACTGCCCTCCGAACGCGTACCTCCAGTACTCCGCAATTTATGGAGAAGCACGTGTCGTCGTGGCTCGATTAATGGATTCTATCTTCTGTGAACGAGTTCACGTATTCGATTTCGGTTGCCCCGTGATTTTCGTTCCTTCGAGGATGACGATCGGTTAAAGGAAAAAAAAAAAAAAAAAAAAAAAAAGAAAGAAAAAGAGAAAAGAAATAATAAAGAAAGGGAAAGTACGAAAGAGCGAATATGAAAAATGAAGAAATATCAAACGGAAAAGAAATGCCGAATTACTTTTATTTCTTTCCTTCTTTCTTCTTCCTTTTATCTTTTTCTATTTCCTTTTCTTTTTTATTTATTTATTTTTTTTCTTTTTCATTGATTATCCTTTCGTAACACATTTTCCCCCGGAAAATCTCTGCCTTGTTAACCAAACGTTTAATGTAATCGAGTCTGTCGCGGCCGCATCCACGAAACTGGGCGAACGCATATCCGCACTTTGCCTCCGGGCTTCGTATTTCTGTCAGAACACACTCGAGGAAATATGAAACTTGGCGAAGAGTGGACGGTACTCGAATTCCCATGCGTTTCCGCGCGGCGATCCCTTCTAAAACGAGCGAACTCCTACTCGAATATGCGGCCGGCGGTGTCGTTTTCCATATATCACATGGAATCGCTAATCAAGTTTAACAGTATTTATCTCGACCTACGGGGTTTACAATCGTTTAATCATTGACTAATACCATCATAGTCGATGAAAATTTCATTAACGAAATTGCATACTACCTTTAATATACTAATTCATTTAATGGCGCAACTTTTATATCGGGGAATCAACGGATATGAATGCGTGAATGTTAAAAGATAAAAAGAAAGAAAGGAAAAAACGAACGAGTTCCCGATCGAAGATATACATTCGATGGATAATAATAATAATAATAATAATAATAATAATAATAATAAAAATAATAATATCGATACGTGTTACAGATTCTCGTTCCTTTTTCTCCTTGTTATTTTTTTCTTTCAATCTTTCTTTTCTTCCTTATTTTTCCTTTTACCCATCACCTTAATACCAATATTCGAAGAATAAGGCAAACGAGGGAGACTCTCGAGTTGATTACCACGCGAGCCCGCAAAATCGTAACGCGTTGTCCCGCGGGCTACGTACGTTAATGTTTCGCTGACCGCAGGAAACGAGCGGCAGTTAGCGCGTTAATATCATAAGCATAGCAGCCCTTTGCATCCCAAGAGAATCCTGCTCGACTGTGGCTTCGAAAATGGTCGATATTTCACCGTTAACAACCGACACGTACATACACGTTATATATATATATATATATATATATATATATATATATATATATATTCTCTCTCTCTCTCTCTTTTTCTCTCTTGGTATTCGCCTTGTCTTTCTCACTCTCGTCCAAAAAGCACACTCATACCAATGCTCCATGTTCCTCGGAGTGCACGAGAGAAGCGCATCACACTTCGATCCCTCGACGATTCTCGACGTTCCAGTAACGTTCGAGCAAGAGGAGAGTACTTAGCCGTCCTAAAAAAACATACCCACGATATTCTTCGTTAGAAAGAAGCGAATTTACTCGGTACCAACGTTCATCTTCCTTCTCTAACAAACGAGAATCAACTACGTAGTTGTGTAACGCCATACTCTACAACACGTCATTTCCGACAATCTACTACTCTAAGTTTACTCAAAGACTGAATGTTATCATTGTATACTCTCTACCTATCTCTCTCTATCTCTATCTATCTATATATCTATCTATCTATCTCTTTCTCTCTGTCCATCTATCCATCTACGGTTTCTATAGTAGGTGCGCGTTTGATTTTTTTTTTGTTGAAAATTGTCGCCCTATTTCATATTAAATGACGTTTTCTATTATAATTCTTTATCTACGAACATAGATGATTCTCTCTCTCTCTCTCTCTCTCTCTCTCTCTTATTACCCTCGAGCTCATTTAAATCGAGGTCGCACGGGTTACATATGTTCCGATAGATCATTCGAATGGGCTAACGTTATCGAAGTAGTTCTCGCCGGCAATTCCGAAGATGTTGATATCGTGCTTAGGGAATCCGCGCATATACGTCAACCTGACAGAGATATCGTCTCGTTAGGAAGAAGTATTGGTACGTCAGGATGTTTCTGAGCTCCCACGAAGATCGATTAACTATACGAGTCGACGAGTTTTCATAGTTAATCGATTATTTGCCCGCGAAGAAATTCGCGGATCGACGTTAACGAGATAAATAATATCATACAACGAATAACCCTTTTCGATTCCGTCGTCGTATTTTCATACGAAACGATATTAAACATCGATAAATATTCCGTTTCCTCGCCCATCCGCACCACCCTCCCACCCTCCCTCCCTCCCTCCCTCCCACTCTCCTTTCGATTTTTTATTTCCCGTTGTGAAGGAAACGCGAAAGAATACTTTAACGTTTCCTACGAAAGGTAGAATGCTCGAAATAGAACCTTTGCGTGATGGAATAACGCGAGGGCGTGCATTATCGTGATTAAGGAGGCAAGAATAGCGTTGTTATATAATAAGAGTCAAACTAGATATCCGGGAAGGTGGGAGGGAGGGAGAGAGGAGGAGGATAAATGCCTGTCAAAATATTATTATATACTTTCATCGAGAATCTATAATAAATATTGAAAAATACGATCGTTCGCAAATTTTCACTCGTTTGGATCGATTACGGTAAGAGAATAAATACATTACGATAATATATATATATATATATATATATATATATATATATATATATAAAACAAAATAATAATAATAATTATTAAAATTAATAGTTATGGGAGAAAATGTACGATCTTACCTGGATTTTTCTATCCTATGAACGAACGAACGTGCGCAATTTAATGGTACGAGAAGAAGACGAGCGAGAACGAACGCGTCCGTATATCTTGCCCTTCGACGAACGACTGACCTTTTTGTTATCATACGACGTACACACGCCACTCGTTTACTTCGAGGCACCTTTCTTACCGCACGCTGTATTCGTCATCTGTTATTAACAAAAACACGATTTATCAAAACAAAGATGAGATCATTACGCACGCTTCGCTAACAAATATGTATAAGGGGATATACATATATATATATATATATATATATATATATATATATATATACATACATATACGTATCTGTTTGTTACGATTTAAATACGATTAATGATAATGATTGTATCGATGATGATTAATGATGATTAATGAAAATTAGTATGTTTTAAGGGTGTTTCATTAATTAATTAATATTAACTTTCCGTAAAGGTAATTTTTATCAAAATATTTGATAAGTATATATGTGTGTATATATATATATATATATATATATATATATATATATGTATAGTGTCTTTTTCTCGAGAATGAATCAATGCCGATCGACGACATTCACTCGCGCGTGAACACACGTCCGTCGGAAATTACAAGCGGTTTCATTCGAGCAGCCAGTCACGTTCGTTCTCTTCGTTTCCTTCCTACGTTGAATCAGGATTGAATTATGTACCTAACTAGACCGATCACCTACTCTCCACTAACTTCTGTTGTTAACTCGAATCTGGAATTAAAGAGAGGGAGAGAGAGAGAGAGAGAGAGAGAAAGAGTGGGGTGGGTGAAATGGAGAGAAAATGTGAATATTGAGACACGTAAACGAATTTACATATAGGTAAACGTCATATATGTATATAATATATCTCTTATATGAACCATAGAATATCGATAATAAATAATATTTCTCGTGATAACGTTGAAAAAGGATTAATTAATAAGAAATTAGTGGAGAAACTTTATTAATATCGCATTTTTCGATTCATTTATTTAGATCAATTTCCAATTTATTTTATTTTTCTTTCTTTTAACCATCTCTCTCTCTCTCTCTCTATATATATATATATATATATATATATATATATATATATCTATATCTTAATCGAATATCGATAATATTCCGCGGACGTACTCGTATAAATAACGGAGAATTCACCTATGTCGATCGAAAAGGGGGTTCCATATTGTTCACGTTTTAATGAAAATAATTAAACGGTTATGGGGGATAACGTGTGTGTCTGGTGAAAGGAAGAAAAAGTCAAGTTAAAAAAAAAAAAGAAGAAACAAACTATCATTTACGTATAGAATATTATTTAAGCTTTATCTAATAGAAAGAGAGAGAGAGAGAGAGAGAGAGAGAGATATCCAGAAGTAAGTAATTCCTGTTAAACGTTCTTACGCGAGGAGGAAAATATATATCGGATGAAACGGGAATGGTGGTACCTTTATCCGTTCACCAAATACAACGGGTTCGTCTCAAAACAACGAGACAACATCGGTAATCCTTAGCCTTTATAGTCTATATCCTAACGTTTGTCGTTTCACCCTCGTTGTCGTTTCAATTGAGTGGAACAGATCCGTCAGTGACAAAACCTCAACGGATTTTATTTATTTTTTGTTCTCCCCTCTTCTCTCTCTTTCTCTCTTTCTCTCCTCCTTCACATATAGTCGAACCGTAAAAAATAAATTTATCGAAGTATAAATAGACGAGAGGAGAGCTTATACGAACCGAAAGAGACATTTTCTTGTTAAAAGAAAATTCGATCGTCTTTCCATGACCTTATCGAGAAAGAAGAGGAACGTCTTTGAAAATCTGTTACGGTGGTGCGGCCCCTTTAAAGGATCAAATCAAGCGTAGAATATACAGGGTACATTTTTAAGCTCCTATCCCCCCGGTAGCTATTTTAATTGAAGGGACACGCTAAAAGAAAAATCGTCGCGTCGATCTTTTCCCCACCTTTTTTTTTTTTTATTCCTCTCTCTCTCTCTCTCTCTCTCTCTCTCTCTCTCTCTCTCTCTTTTATAACCCGTCGAATAGCCCTGTTTATGGATTTTACTTTTGTACGATCGAACGATGAAATAGTAGATAGACGTGTACGTCCTTTCAATTAAGTAGAACAAATCAATGTCGAAGTTGACACATTCACAAAGCCCCTTCTCCCAGTAGTACGAACGTCCGAATTGTTTGACGAATTTTAGTTTGGAGGATCTATGATTTATCATCGATCCATCCGAACTGGCAATGCGTCCGCGATGAAATTGTGCGTTTCGTAGCCGGGTATAGCTCGTAAATCCGCACTGGCTCCCAAATTAACAATAAAATCATGTGTACGCTTCGCGTGTTTCTGTTCGTTCGAAGGATGAACATTTTATTGAAATATTTGGCGATATGAAGGGAGAAAAGAGGGGTTGGGGGGGAGAGAAAAAACAAAACCAAAACAAAAAAAGAACAGCGAAAGGATAGAGAGGAAAGAATGTATTGCGATAAACAAATGTCTAATATTATCTAATGTTATAAGTGATTATTGAATAAGATCAATCATATACTTAGAAAATTATACGATAATTTGATCGTAACTAAGTTTAAACGGTTACCTTCGAGGTACCCGAGACTCTTTGGAAAATTCCAACGTTAAATCAATTTGCAAATTGACGAGGTTATTGAATTACTCTACGCATATAGTTGTTAACGTGGCGTGTAAACGATTGTTTACCGTCTCTCTCTCTCTCTCTCTCTCTCTCTCTCTCTCTCTCTCTCTCTCTCTCTGGCTTTGTAATAATAATTATTCTTGCGGTTCGAGTTCGTCGTTAGAAAACGGAGGAATTACACGTAAAATACGCATAAAAGGGAACGGAGAAATTAAAAGAGATAAAATGACGGGGAAAACGCTTAACGAGAACCAAGCCGTGGAAAAGGAACAGGGAGGAGAGGAGGAAGAAGAAAAAAATGAAAACAAAATTGAAAAAGGAACAAAAGGAAAATAAAAAATAAATGTAAGACCGACGTTTGTAATTCATCTCGCGAATCTTATAACGTTTGTAATCTGGTCATTTACGTGACTCGTCTTACAACGAAACATGACGTTTCAGCGTAGATTAAACGAACAATGTTGAAAAGAAAGAAAGCAGAAAGAAAAACAAAATATATATACATATATATTTGTATATATATATATATATACGTATATATAAATAAGAAAAGTAAAGAAAAAGAAATTAATTAACAACGTACGAATGCAATGCCTTTGAAGGGGATCTTATTTGTTACCGATAAAAATGAATCGATACATCCGAATAAATAAATAAATAAATAAATAATAATACGAACAATGCAAGATAGGAGAGAGAAAAAGAGAGAGGAAAAAGAAAAGGAATAAGATAATTAGGAGAATAAAAATAGTACGTAATAAAATATAATTCGAGGTATCCTAATGATCGTCGTCTCATGAAGGAAAGGTAAGAGGACGACTTAGGAATTAGGTAATATACAATAAAAGAAGGAAACTAGATTAAGCGAATAAGAGGGTAGAGAACTTCGTACTTACTCACGTCGTACCTTTCTCGTAAACGGCCATGACCGACTGTAGTACACTCGAGCACGCAAACAAGAGAGGAACCGCGAAAGAGATCACGGCCAGGGTAAACGTCGTGCTTACCTCAGCACCGTTTCGTAGATGAAAATGTCCCACCACCACTCCAGGATAGTGGTCTCGTTTTAGTGTGCCCACGCTAATGACTACGCGATTCGCTAACGACGTAAACGGGGCCAGCCCTCTTATGCGGTCTATTATATAAATCCCTTTTTACAAGACTCTCGTTTATTCGAGAGAAAAATTTGCTTCTTTTCTTTCATTTACCATTCCTTCTTCTCTTCTTCCTTCTTGTCTTTTTCTTTTCCCTTTTATTTTTTATTGTCTTGGACCAGACGACCTCAAGATAATTGCTCGTTCGAATGAATTAGAGGAGAAATCGAGTATCCATTCCGTTTCGACGTTTCATTTCGTTCTATTTAATTCTATTCTCCCTCCGTCCCTCCCTCCCTCCGTCTCTCCCTCCCTCCCTCCTTCTCTCTCTCTCTCTCTTTCCTTCTCTATTTCTTTCTCTCTATTTCTTTTTGCAAATTTTCCAAAGGGTAGATTACTATCGTTGAAATAGCTTTATCGACATACCTTTGATATTTCTCTTCCGCACGTATTTTGTATCGTACCGATGGAAAAAGAATCGTAAAACTAAAACGAGAGAGCGAGAGCGAGAGAGAGAGAGAGAGAGAGACCACACACACACACACACACACACACACACACACACACACACACACACATATTTCTTCTTTCAGTGGAAAAGGAAATCGGATGTTCTCTGTCTGTGACCCTTCAAGCAAATGCTTTGAAAACCGCTTAACCACTTCGGTGCCGCGTCGTTTCGTTTCAAAAATTAAAGAGCTCGCACGATGCATCGCAGGACGAACTTTTCAAGATCGCGAGAGCTTAATCAAATTATACTTAAAAGACTCGAGGAGTTTTTTTGGTAAGCGTAATTACGAACGAGAAAAGCTTTCCCCACTTCTTCTTCTTTTTTTTTTTTTTTTTTTTTTATATTCTCTTTAAATGAGAGTACGACGAAATCACGATTCTCTATCCATTTCGATCCATCGAGATATATCGTCGGACCGAATAATAAAATATAAAAATTGCCTGCGGCGGATCAAAGGTTAGACTTGAACGTGCTTGCGAGGAGGCTCGTTATAAAATCTAATTAATTACATAGATCGGGTATAAACGATATAAATATATTCGATCTTTTATAAATTAGATACGTCACCTATCGTCGAATTTAAAAGCAATGAAAGATTCAAGATATTTGTGAGTACGTCGGTAAAGAATGACTTTATCTTGTGAATAGGTTGAGGTTGAAAGGTAACGCGTAATTGGCGATTAATTCGAAGAAACACGATTTCTTCGTGTTTATCTCGGGGGAAACGGCGACGAATAAATAAGATGGTATCGCGAAGTTGCAAAGGATTATTTCTAACGGCTTGAAAATACGATACGATAGAAAAGAGTTAGAGAGAAGGAGAGAGAAATGAGAAAGAGAGAGAGAGAGAGAGAGAGAGAGAGAGAGAGAGAGAGAGAGAGAATAGCGGATGCTGGACGATGCAACACAGCGAGAGCATTTGCTCCTGGCGTACCCCGAAAAGTGCAAATAATTGCCGACAATTTACCGGCTCACAAATTGGAAAACGTTACTCGTTAACCCGATGAATTAAATCGCCATTGACGTTGGGAGAAGAGGGGAACGAGCTGGTTCGAGGAGGAGAAGGTAGAGGAGTGAGCGGAGAGGGAGGGAGGTAGAGAGAGGATGTAGAGGAAGAGGGAAGATGGAGGGCGCAAATGGCTCTCGCCGCGTGCACGCGGTACATCGATTCGCAAAACGTATGAACGTACAAACGTGTTCGGGCTACGAATGAGACGTTTTCGAACTTTTACGATCCCAACTCCCCCTCTCTAACGTGCCCTTTTATAAATCCCTTTACACGCTCCTTTGATCTTTTAACTTCTTTTAAGGACAAGTATCGACCCCTATCGAACTATCGAACGAAACGAACAAACGAAAAAGACTCGTGTATTTTTCCAACGATACATTTTCTCCATTAATTTTTCTTTTCCCCTTTTCGCCATTTGTTCCTTTTCTTTTTTTCTTTTTTTTCTTTTTTTTACGTATGCGCGACGAAACGAGCAAAAAGAGAAAAAAAAAAAAGAAAAAAGAAGAAAAATAATAAGGAAACAAAATTCGACGTCCGAATAAACTACGTTACGATTCGTGCGGGGGAAACGATCGATCTTACTTTATTTCCTTTTTTTCTCGGTTCTTGTTTTGGAAACGTTTAACAAAAAAAAAAAAAAGAAAAAGTGAAAAAGGAAAATATAACAAGGAAGAGAAAGAGTACAAAGACATTTGGCAGGACGGAAAATATCTCTTCGAGTATATTAAGCGTGAAAAATAATCGCCAATTCGGGAGAAATAATATAATAAAAAGCGTCGAAAAGTAATCCCGTTTTTGTTCTTTTTTCTTTTTTTTTCTTTCTTTAGACTCTTCAAGAAGGACAGGTGCGAGCTTTCGTTAACAAGCACGTTGACATTTTTAGAGCAAAAGTTTACTTGCAGTTTCTTAACTACGGTCTAAGCTATGAGCCGCTTCGTATATAGTTATTTCTCTCTCTCTCTCTCTCTCTCTCTCTCCTTTTTACTTTTTCTCGTTCTCCTTTCTATGCCCATCGTACAGACTTTGCTCTTTGAAAAAAGTATAACGCAGCTTAGTGACACTTTGGCAAACAAAAACCGCAGTATTATGCCGATGGCGAGGTCTTGTTTGGCTCTTTGACAAAGAACGAGAAAGAAAAAGAGAAACAGAGAGAAAGAAAAAGATTGAGAGAGAGAGAGAGAGAGAGAGAGAGAGAGAGAAAGAAAAAGAGAAAGAGATCTTTCCTTGGCCTTCTCGATCGGCGGCTGCATTCTTTCCAAATGCCATTCGGACAGTTGAGAATGCGACTGTAACCTACCAACCAAGCTTTTCGAGTTTTCTGCTCGCGCGAATTCGAATTCGTTCGATTGTTTCGCCAAGGTTTAACGCGGCAGCATTGTTACGAACAAGAAAGAAAGAAGAAAATAAAAAAGAACAAGAAGAGAGAGAGAGAGAGAGAGAGAGAGAAGAAAGGAAGGAAAAAATAAAATAAAATAAAATAAAATAAAATAAAGTAAAGTAAAATAAAAAAGATTGAATTGTTCCATCGATTTCGAAGGAATCGGATTGAGGCGTTGGAAATTTATTGGAACGTCGATATTGGATTTCGTAGCTTCTTTTCTTTTTTTCTCTCTCCTCTTTGTTCCGATAATAACGACGAAGGAAAATCCAGACGGCTAATGTTCGAAAGAAATAGGGTGTGGGAGTGGGAGTGGGGGCAGGGGTACGAGAAGGGAAAACGTATAAATGGCTAAATCTATGGAATCATCGCTAGCGTCTGCGGTTCTTATTTATAGCTGTGAGAAGAAGACATCGAGCTTTTATAAAGTAAGAAAGTTCACGGAATAACGGAGAAGCGATTTAGCTTGAAGAAAACCTATGTATATATATATATATATATATATATATATATATATATATATATATATATCTTTTGGGAGTGAGACAAAGTGCGCTTGAAAAAAGTGCTTTTAGCCACGTCGTTAACCTTCTGCTACTAGACTTACTCCAACATTATTTTACAAGTACGAAGGTGTGTACCCTTTGCTTGAATGTTAATTCAACGTTTATTACATGATTGGGAATTGCATTGAAGTTACTTATACATTTTATAATCGTACCGATTAACGTATTAAATTTTCTTCTCATTAGATATCGTAACGAAGATGTTTTACAATGCTCACGCACGCGTTTGTAAATGTTTGACGTCAAATAAAATTAAATTAAATTAAAAAAAAAAAAAGAAAAAAAAAATGAGATAAAAAGGAAATAAACAAAAAGAATTACATCACGTGCTGTACGAAAAATATAAAAAAAATCGACATCGCAGAATTTACCCTTTATTGTATTTTATTTCGTTTTATTTCATTCCACTTTTATTTTATTTTACTTTACTTTATTTTATTTTGTTTTATTTTATTTTATTTTATTTTATTTTATTTTATTTTATTTGGATAACATTTTTCCTCGTATTCATTCGAATATATATTTTTTAAATAGACACAAACACAATTCCCGAACGTAATAAAGCGGATACGAGAAGAGCGAAGCTCGAACGTCGATAATTTTTCAAAAGTTCGAACCATTCGTTCGTCTGCGAACTTTTCGACGAAGTGCCAACGGGAAATAAGCGAGTAGATAGTCGATTTTTTTTCATTCCCTCTCTCTCTCTCTCTCTCTCTCTCTTTTTTCCTTTTTTTCCTTTCAAATAAAACCGTAACTCGACCACGAAGGAAAAGCGAAATGAGAGACGAAGAAGTAGAAGGAGAAGAGAGGAGATATATATATATATATATAGATTTATCTCGCA
>OU964983.1:4396321-4398821 GCA_918808275.2 Dolichovespula sylvestris | reverse complement strand
TATATATATATATATATATATATATATGTATATTCGCAACGACTGCATTCCTAATTGCATTCCGATAACCGATTCGCGTATCTCAATTCCGCGAGAGAAATTATGTCCTTAATTGCCCTGGTTCTGATTTTTCTTTTAGTTATTCTTTTTTCTCTCTTTAATTTTCTCGTTTGTTTTTCTTTTTAGTCGAGTTTCCTCGTTTCCTTTTTCGTCACCTGTCCCCGCCCCCCGCCCCCCGCCCCTCCTCTCTTCCCTTTTTTTTTTCACCACTTCCATTCATTTTATTAACGATCCAAGGGGGTTAAAGTGTCATTCGCATTATTAGCTTTCTGCATTCCTTTCCCGTCTAATCTATCCGGGATCAAACGTTTCGTGATAACTAGAAAATATACTATCGAGAATTTAAATCGTTATCGTCTTTCCGTCCAAAACCGGAGTGGCAGTAGATAAAAAGATATTTGATTAAAATGTCTTTCCAAATTTATCATGGCCCTACCCCACCCTCCTCCCTACCGCCCATGGGGGAAGTGATTTTCAATTTGGCGAACGTAGTAACGATCGATGCTCTGAGTCCATTAGAAACGTATCAGTAGTACAAACGAAAGGGAATAAGAGAGGGAATTGTAACTAGAAACCGGTAAAAGTTCGCTGTAATTGATACTCAAAATGAAAAGCGGAATAAAAGAGACGACGTTGCATTCGCGTATCTCTCATGTTCTACATCTATCTATCTATCTATCTATCTATCTATCTATCTATCCGTCCATCCATCCATCCATCCATCCATCTTTTTCTCTTTCTATCTTTCTCTTTGAAAGATCGAAAAGCTTTGACCGTATACTGCAAGAAGCCGAAGCAGAAACTCGTATACGAAAAGGATAACGCGAATGTAAAGGGACTTTGGAAAAGCGATCGGATAGACGGTTATATAGGTGAATACATGGATCCTGAAAAATTCGGTCAGTTTTGCTGTCATTCGTTATGCGCTCAGAGCGCATAAACGTAAGAAAGAAGAAGGTTACACGTTTTGTCGTTTATTTATTGGCTTCGTGAGTTTCCAATGTAGGAACGTACGAACGTACGAACGAATAGAGATGGTTTTTTCGCGAGTCGAAGAAATAGATTTCCTTCTCTTCGACAAAGACGTTTTACATGAAAAACATAAAGGAGAAAAAGAAGAAGAGGAAGAAGAAGAAGAAGGAGGAGGAGGAGGAGGAGAGGAAGACGAAAGAGGAGAAAAGATGTACAAAGCGATTCGGCTTCTTTTCCGGAAAGTCATCCAGCCGAGTGCAATGCCGTTTCAGAAAGAAAACGTTAACGACGACGTCGACGACAACGAGGAGGTTTAGAAGAAGAAGAAGAAGAAGAAGAAGAAGAAGAAGAAGAAGAAGAAGAAGAAGAAGAAGAACGAGAGGATCCGAGTACGAATGCGTAAAAATATGATGCGCAAAAGGTACGCGATAGAGAGAAATAGAGAGATAGAGAAATAGAGAGATAGATAAAGAGAGACAATTTCTAGAGGAATGTAAATCGTTAAAAGAAAAAAAAAAAAAGAAAAAAAAAGAGAAGATATACCCTATACGCGTACTCGTACATATTTTTCTTTCGTTCGTACGCGTTTTGTTTCCGTCTATCGTTAAAAATATACTTCTACTTGTAATACCAACCATCGAAATGGCATTGAACGTGCAACTTCTACAAAAACTTCGACGAACGATATAAGCGCGAGGGAAGAGAGAGGGGACAAAAAAAAAAGAAAAGAAAAAGAAGGAAGGAAAAACACCGAGAAAATGATCATTACCGGACATTTTTCTTTGTTTTCTTTTCGAGTACGATTCCTAAAAAAAAAAGAAAAGAAAAGAAAAGAAAAGAAAAGAAAAAAGAAACGAGAGAAAACATAAAGAAATGGAAACGTTTAAAGATATCCCATAGGATATGAAATTCCTCGTGAAGGAAAAGGAACGAGTATTATACGTCAACGTTGGTATCGAGCGTGAGTTTCAAGGCTAGGACGAGCACGTTAAGACGACGACGGTAAACGCCTAGCTCTCGTCTAGCTAGACCGAAGGATGATTACGAAGTTCGCGTGAAAGGTGGAGAAAAAAGAAAGAAAGAAATCGAGTTGAGGAAGCGGGTGGTGGGTCGGTGGTAGTAAAAAGAAAAGGAAAGAAGAATCGATAGGATACTGTCTCTTCGTGTCTCCGACTCTCTTCGATTCGCGAGAGTACGGAAAGTAAAGAGAAGAAGAAGTGGAAGAACTAGAGGAAGAAAAGGTGGAAAAGGAAGAAAAAGAAAAAGAAGAAGAAGAAGAAGAAGAAGAAGAAGAAGAGAGATAGAAGAAGATCGTACGCTCGTACGCGTTTTCTCTTCGAGGTTGGTTAACAGGGCCGAAGAGAGACGGTCTTTTAAACGAGACAAGCATTGACTTTGAAGCAAACGGCTGGATGCTTCTTTTTAACTCAGGAGAAAGAGAGAGAGAGAGAGAGAGAGAGAGAGAGAG
>OU964983.1:4368821-4391321 GCA_918808275.2 Dolichovespula sylvestris | reverse complement strand
CCATTATCGTGTACTATCTATTACCATGAGGATACACGCCATTATCTATGTAACCTATACCTATTTACTTATTCCAAGAGTAAAACGCGTTATCACGTACGATTTCATACAGAGAGAAGTATTCGATAGGAATATCAATGGATTCGTGTATAGCTCGTTTGACTAAGTTAATACGCGATTGCCGTGTTTCTTACCCATTTCTCTTTACGAAGTAAACCAGCTCGGAAATTAACTTGGAATGATTAATTACCGGGTAATTTATTTTCGAGAGATTAAAACGGCAATGCTCTATCTCCATCTCTCTCTCCCACTCGCGTGTATTCTCGTTTATTACCAAAGAAATTCGTCGGATCTTTTCAAACATTTTTTTTCTTTTCTTCAAAGTTGCGATTCTAAATCTATCACGCGTCATAGTTTTTGTAAATTCTTTTCGAAAAGTCGATATCATCGTATTATATATCGCGAGCATCGAGTAAAGGGAATTTGTGAGAGCCGAAGGATGGTCTCTCTCTCTCTCTCTCTATATATATATATATATATATATATATATATATATATATATATATATATATATATCGCGAGCACACTCTCGCGTTTTATGGAAGATAATCGGTGCTTGAAATTCGAGAGCTCGGGCCAATGGTGTTCGTCTAACGGCGTTGGCACGCTTTGCACATACGACAAGCCGAGATGATATCGATCGTAACGCTTTCAAGATCGTTATACCGTTCTAACGTTTCTACGAGTTTACGAGGCGGACACAGAGCTACTAGTAAATATTAATCCTTCGTATTCTGAACGGCCACGGTGTGTGTATTGCCTCGATGCATCCCATTCAACTTCTATTAAGACAGTTATATATTAGTTTATTTATTCTCTATCTATATATTTATCGTCTCGAACCATTATGCGAAATATGTCGTTGTTGTTAATAATAATAATAATAATAATAATAACATATCTAGATCGAATTAAACGTTGAAACAAATCATTTTACGATAGATTCAATGGATGTGTACACGCGTTTAGTTGCAAAGATATAAACTCTCTTCAAAGATAAACGTCATCAGATACCCACGAGATTTCAACGGCGAAGACGATCTAAGTACTTAACCTAACGAATTTTCCTATGGGGAATCGGTCGTAACTCGTTTCTAACTAAATTTAAAACCGATACCATTCCAAAGGTACCTTCTGCTAAGGAAACTCTCTCTCTCTCTCTCTCTCTCTCTCTCTCTCTCTCTCTCTTTCTCTTTCTCTCTAAGCCGCACAAAGTTACACTTAATTTTCTAACGTCAAGTTTCTAAATGTATCTTGCAAGGGTAAATACTCCGTCCTACGTTAGCTCGTTTTCCTAAGGCATACACAAGCAGCAGCAAGGCTTCGCAATCAAGGCTGTCAATTTGGGTTAGGTCGCAAGCACGATAGGAGAATGCCATTCCATATCTCTCTATCGGGTATGAGTAGAACGCATCGATGGCTATCGATGAGATTAATCAGGATCGTTGCCTACGTATTTCATTGATTATCAAACGACAAAATCATTTCTAATTGGTTATAAAACAAATTTTACCTCGGATCGTAAATATAACGAGAGAGAAAGAGAGAGAGAGAGAGAGAGAGAGAGAGAGAGAGAGAGAGAAAAGAAAAAAATTATAATGCTCTTAATACTAATTATCTTTTCCATGGACAACAAACGACCTTAAAAGCTCGCGTACTAGGAGTAACAAAATTGGCGTTCAGCCACCCACGTAATTTGAGACACGCTCGGTTTACGTTACGAACTAACGCGCGGCGAGGCTATCTTCGACGCCTAATAATAATTACTATGCATTAGATAGACTCGACTCGTTCGATCAAACGACAATATTCGTTTCGTAACCAGAATTTCGTATCGGAACATTTTCGTTAACGCTTCCCTTCGTAGATATCGTTTTAGAATTTAATCCAATCCATTTTGGCTCTCCCATTTTTTCTCTCTTTCTCTTTATTAAAACCCGTTAGAATTAAAAACGGGGAAAAAAGTATATTTGAAAATGCAACGAAACATTCATGCAGCCTTTCGCCCGGTAGTACTTGCGTCACATTAGATTTTGATATATCGCAAGTAATACCGACCCAGGTCTCACCACATGGAGGTAGCTGCATCTGGAGACCCAAAGAGATTCATTAAAAACGGCCGTTAAAAACTGCCGCGAACCAAAGATTTTTTATTCTGCATTTACATCGTTATTCCTATAATATCGAATAAAATTTCGTTCCCGTTCCACATGGGGCTTTTTTTTTGGGAGGGAGCGTGAAAAATCGTTCGGTGTACAACGACGTTTAATTATCTCAATCGAAAAGTAAACAAGAAAGATAGTTTCGTTCTTTAAAAATCTAAACTAGTGTGTGTGTGTGTGTGTGTGTGTGTGTGTGTGTGTGTGTGTCCAATACGTTCGACTTTAAATCAATACCATTGCATTATATATTTCTCATATACTACGTTTGATTAACCTTTCGTCCTCGACACGATAGAGCGATCCGAGGGATTTAAAAATTCACTTACTACTTAAGAAGTTCTGCGATGGCCTCGAAACACTCGTCCGCTATTTAGGTTGAAATTGAGTGGCGAATGGCTCCTTCGGTGATTCAAAATGAGAGATGGGTCGACGTCGACTTTGCTTCGAAAGTCCTCTTCGTTTATGTACTCGCACTAATACGCGATAGTTATTTTGTTTTACTTTTTGTTTTTTTTTTTTTTTTTTAAACGGACGGTCGCGTTCAAGTTAATTCGCGTAAATCTCGGCTGTCTCTTTCAAATACGCTCTGTACGACCGTAAATAAAAAGCAATAAAAAAGCAAAAGGCTTTGCTAACGAACAATGACACTAATGACTGCGTTATATATGCAAAATATTATATCCATGTATTATATATTAATAATATACTTGATATCACGAGTCTTCGTTGTTGCACGACGAACGTCCTGTCTCGAAATGACGAAGAACGTTTGGTACGTGTAACCTTCGATGTTTACTCGTCGGAATGCTACAAGAAACTAACACGGTAATCTGCAAAGTCAGTCGAAGGTCCGTTATTGTTGTTATTGCGCGTAGTCAAAGACCGCGAGATCCAAATTTGTACGATATTGTATCATATAAATTCGTTTTACAATTCGTTATAAAATATTTAATTAAATGTACTGGCGTTTAAACAATGGCCGATTATAATACGTCAATATTATTAATTGTTGAAATGATTGTAAAATCATCGAAAGTACGAATTATTTGAACTATCACGTTTTAACGTTTGCACGTAGAAATACGAAAGAAAATTTATTCGATCGAACAGTCAAAGTCAATCAAATGTTGTTTTATTTTTTTTTTTGTTCTTTTTATTTTTTTACTTCATATCAGACGAGGAGATAGATTTCCGAGTTTAAAATTTAACCCGTATCGAAATATTAAATTAAAGTTATTTCATATTTAACGCGCGTTACGAGTCATGTAACGTTCGCGCGTATGTAACTATTGTTTATGTATTAGTATATTATAAAACCGAGTACGTTGTACATTGTTTAAATAATTAAAACGTTTGCGAAAAAATTAATTATTTAAGCTCAACCGTAGGGAACGAGATAATTTCGCGTTATTTGTTCGTCGGTATGTTGAATAATACTTACTCGATAACTATCGAAGTCGATCCAGCGTTCGTTTTTATCGATGTTATAACGGATGCAACAACTTCAAGTTCGGAATTTATTATATGTACATGGATCAAGGTATTAAAATTAAATTTATTTTATATCATTTAACGTATGTGTTACGGTCATGTTGTTATTAGTAAATAACACGTACCATTGTTTAAAACATTAGTTAATCCTATATCGCGGTACCGCATATAAACTTGATATTATTTGAAATAAATTTAATATAATCAAAAGTATTAATTGTTTAAGCGTACGAGCATAAATGGCAACGATTTGAACGTACAATGATTGGAGAATATGAAAGATAACTAACTCTCGACTGAAATTAAAATCATATGTTCGTTGATTATTGCTTTTAAATCAAACAAGTATATATAGATCGAAAAAGCTATCTTATCACGAAAGTAAAAATGACAAACATATATATATATATATATATATATATATATATATATATATACACATATAAAAAACAGAAAAGAAAAAAAACAAAACGTAAGTATGGTATAATATATACCTGCAATATAATATTAATACCTTAAGGTTTAACACGACGCTCTCGATACTCGGCTATATTTAACGCTTCTATTTGCGTAAAGTGCTCTCACCCACACGAAGGAAGGAGTATATCGATCTATCAAAGAGTACTATCGCGTCGATAGGACTGAAAGCGAAAGTCCATCTATTCGAGAGACTCTAACGAAATTTTAACGCCCAGAAGTCTTTTTATAGTGGCACATAAGAGAGACATGATATATATATATATATATAAAGGTATCTAAGTAGAAAATATATCGAAGTACATACATCGCTTTGGTTTTTCATGCTGAATCTGACCACGCTAATCTACCGGGTAGCATGTTTCGAATGATTTAAGTAGTCCGATACTGGTAGATGTTGGAATAGTCGAGGGAGACCAGAACTTGAATATGGTGGCTGATGAGGCGGGTAGGCGGGGAGGGTAAGAGTACGAAAATATCCATTGGCCTGTAGCCAACTTGCTCTGCCCGTTTCGCAGACCAACTCGCACCCTTTTCGCTTACGTACATATCTTCCAGGTATTTATGGAACCTCCTTCGCAGATTTATTGGTATCGGAGTTTGTGCCTATATCGACTTCCCACTTTAATAATACATTCATATATTAATCTATTTCAAATATATATATATTAAATATTTTTAATTTATTGCGTATTCGACGATACTGCACGAGAGTGCATCGCCTTTTTCAAATAAAAACTAAACGATTAGAAATATTCAATTATATCGTTCGAATGAAAATATCCAATGTATAGATTCGTTTCTTATGAACGATCGATCGATATACAGATACTCCTCCGCTGATATTTTCTCATTCTTTCATTCTTATTTTTCTAAACGCGCGCGTGTAATATTGTTTGTCGTTTGAGAATGTTGTGAAAATTTTTAGAAAAAGAATTTCTGGATGAGCCACCCTGTATACATTTCCATCCACCAAGAGTTCATATCGAAACTTCACAGCGTTCCGTCTTCGTTACACCAACGACAGGCGACATCCACGCTGCGACCCTCTTCCATCGGCCCGATATTTACGACATGAAATTTGCAAAATCGATCTCGGCTTTTCCTAGCGTCCACAAACTGGCGTCTCATTTTTTTCGTTTGTTCTCTTTTCTTTTTTATTTATTTTTTTTTTTTTTTTTATTTACTTATTTTCTTTTTTTTTTCAAAAATATACAATCTCCCCTTCTCGGTCTAGTTTTGATACGAGATAATAAAGCTTTGAGAATCATTGCGCTCCCTCTCTCTTTCTCTCTCATTGAAATTAATACATCCAAAACGATTGTATATTCAGCAATTTTGATGAAATAGGATGGCTCTTTGTCTTTCAAATTTGCTATGAAATTCGTCGTATAATCGTCCGTTTTAACCACTCGAAATATTTTAATATGGATACATTGATATGGGAAGAAGATATATATATATATATATATATATATATATATATATATATATATATGTAATTAAATGAAAGAAAAATCCATTAAATATATTCAATGTTTTAGATAACAAAAATAAATTTTAATGAGTATTCTCCGAGGAGATGCATTTTAATTCGATTATATAAAATCAAACGCGAAATGGTAAAATGCGTTCGTGTCTGGTTATTAACAAAACGATGAAAATAATAACGCGGCGTTTATTGTTAGGTATTGTCGAAGGCGAGTACGATGATGAATATCCGCGGTCGTCTATTAAAAAGTTCAAAACGATTAACAATAAACTCTCCGCGTGCCACAGTAGCGATGCGGAATGAGCATCGGACAATGCGCGCTGCCGGCCAATTCGTTTCCGCGGCATAATGTCGTGGATTTTGTAACGACGACGTAACAATGTGCAATTTCTGCCGGAAATAAATAACTCTACCGTGCCGGACACGATGGAAACCGATTCGGCGAATAATCGTCCGCGATGTTTTTTCGAACGAACGAGAGATGACATTTTTATCTTTCGATTCGTTCGAAGGAAATGCTATAGAAATCGATTGCATTTACCATTTTATTGGCAATTAGTAAAACGATTTACTTTCTCTTTCTTCCTTTCTTTTTTTTTTTTTTTTTTTTTATCTCACATGTCTACATTTCGTCGTTCCATCTCGATTAAATCATTTATGACAATAATCTCGTAAATTTATTATATCGTCCGAATTACTTTTCTTTCAATTAATTCGTTTATATTTACTCGTTATCGTCGATTATTACACGACAACGATTGTACGTCGTTACGCACGACGACAAGTAAATTTAATAGCGATATCCAGTTGTGCCTGTCTCTTTTTCTTTCCTAACGAATACAGAAGAGCGACCACAAAATTAAAAATTAAAACTCTACGAGAAGCGACGGTATATACGTTTTAGACGAAAATCCACTACTGGCGTCTCGAAATAAAACTGACGTAAAGAGAGAGCTTTTAAACGATATCACAAGTTTTTTTTTTTTTTTTTTTCTTTTTCTTTTTGGCTTTCACGTTAACAAACAAAGTTCTTTTCGTTCTCCCATCTCGCAGATCCTCGACTTCTCGTACCGATCTATTTTTTAATCGTACGAGCTTATTATATGTTAGTCCAAGTGAAACGTTTATTTCGAATTTATCGGACTACCACGACGGGAGAGTTTATACGCGATTATTAATTTCGCTTCCCGATTGAGCAAATATTTATATCAGCTTGAAACCCCGTGCCAAAATCTTAACCCAATTAATAATGTTACTGATAATTCTATATTCTGGAATAACAATTAAACCGGCATTATACATATTTACGTATTACATGCATTTATACCTCCTCCACGTAATTGCGGGAAAAAAAAAATTAAAATACAATTTGTTACATATTCTTCCGCTCGTAAAATCGTTTTAATCGTTGATCGAGCATCAATTCTTTTCAATAGCCTCTCGACTATTACATATGTGAAACATTTTATTTACGATCGAACGTTGAAATATTAAATACCCTACTTTTTGTCTTTTTCTCTTACAAAGGACGCGATTTTCTTTTTACAAATTTCCCTCAAGATATATCTTAATACGATATAACGCTAAACGAACAATATAGGATACAAATTTGAGATACATTAAAACACGAGATTCCATAGATACATTTTAAAAATTGATTAATCGTTTTAAGAATCGATCGAGAATGGCTCGAGAAGTTTTCCACGGCCGATGTATCACCATCGCCATTCTTGTTGATTTAAGAATCCCATACGTCAAGTACGTGATAAGTAACGTAATCGATCGCATTCCATTAACCTTATTTAACGTAAACGACGAGGTTCGCGCATTAACGTAATAATCCTATCTCGGTATACTCGTGCACGATTTATCGATAAACAAAATAAGCACGCTAGCGGACGACAGACGTCGTCAAAAATAAATCCCCGCAAAGTGGCCACCGTATTTTCATATAATAGCCGCGTATTTTCATTGATTCGTCGAAATGTTGCATGAAAATTAAAAGATAAAAAAAGAAACGAAAATAATAATAATAATAATAATAATAATAATAATAATATCCCATTAATTAACGTGATCCTGGAAAAGGTCTATTATCCACGTTCTAAGAATCAATTGTTGTTTTCTCTATTTCCTTCTTCTTACTTTTCTTACCCCTTACGTTCGTACAAAAAAGCAACGAAACGGGCGAAAAATAAATGAGAGAGAGAGAGAGAGAGAGAGAATCGTCGAATCAACTTGCTCGTCGCAGCTCGTTCGTACTATACGGAGACCCAGAGTAGATGTCACGCGATTCCGCAATCATGCGAGCCCGGAGTAACATGCACCCAAGTCCTTATCAACGTTGGCAAAGTGAAATTATTCTACTTAAGGCACCGTCCTCTCGTTTCGATAGAACTTACCCTTTGGGGAGTCTTTTCATAGAGAAATGGGCAGCGAAGTGGAGCGCAATCGAAAGGGTGTTAAAGCGGGGATAAAAATTCCACCACCCTTTTCGATCGCGCTTAAATAAAATAATAATCTCAGGATATTACGTGGTCGTTGATAACCAAATCGATTGTACATAAATTCTAACTTTTTATAATATATATCTATGTATATATATATATATATATATATATATATATATATATATCTTCAACGAGGAAGATAGAAAAAAGAAAAGTTGATATTTATTCGACCCTCGGATAATCGAAAAACGTAGAAAAATAATTTCCAAATTTCATGTTGCACGGATCGATCCTATTGTTCTTTCATTACTTTTCCTTATTCTTATCTTTTCTTTACTTCTTCTTTTTCCTTCCTTTTCTTTTTTATAGTCGAAAGCTACGAAGTCGTATTTATTTTTATCGAATAACGAGGGAGGAGCGTATGTATGATGGCTCGATATCCACATAGGGTGTACCAACGAGGTGTACGCTCGCAAGAGACGTTAAACTTTGACGGATAATGATTGTAGAGGCGTGGGGTGGGTTTCTCTTTGCCGTATTTCGTCGTATCGCCCCGTAATTTATGACGAAATTGTGGCCGCGCTCGGCCGTAAATCTACTTCGTCTGGTTCGAGTTCGAATGCACGTGTCGGGCCACGCAGACGCGAGTTTCTACGACGACTACGACGACGACGGCGAGCGATGAGAATAAAGTATTGTCTTTAAAAAGGAACCGAAGAAGGTAAGGAAAGAAAGAAAGAAAGAAAAAGAAAAGAAAAGAAAAGAAAGGAAGAATGGAAGGGGAAGAAAAAGAGCAGAGAAATTAAAGTAGAAAAGAAAGAAAGGGTGGAGAAATAAAAATTTACCTTATTTATCGTTCGACGATGAAAACGGTTGTTCGTACGAACCGAAGGAATCGATTATAAATACACCTCGATCTATGTATCTCGAGTGTCCCGTAAAAAGCGCACAAAAGTGTCGAAAAAAAAAAAGAAAAAAAACTTTTTATTAGCTTTCCTCGACGATTTCCCCCGCGGTCAAAGGAAGGCGCTAAACGTTTACGGTCGATGTCGATGAACGACGGCGGACGATAGAAAGGAGAAGGAAAAAGGGATAAAATTAAAGAAAGAAAGAAAGAAAAAAAAAGGAAAATAAAGACGAGAGAAAAAGAGAGAAAGAGAAAAAAAAAAGGGAAACAGATGGGAGAGGGGCTGGGGAACGGGGTGGGGCCGGCAAAATGCACGAGTTGTACGATAAACGAACGAGCTCGCGATTGGGTTATCGGAAATGTTTCGATAGTGTAACAACGTGCCTCTGGGAATCGATAAGTCGCTATTAAAGTTCTTCATTTATTGCTACCACCAGGATCGTCGTTGTAATTAAAGTTGTCCCAAGTTCATCGTCACTATTTCTTTCTCTTCTATTTTTTTTTTATTAGCCTTTATCATCATAATCATCATCATCATCATCATCATCATTATTTTTATTATACCGCTCTCCCTTAATTTATTTTCTCGTTTTGCGAAGTTAAAATTGAAAGAAAGGTCGTAAGAATTATTTCGATATTCCGATCACGACGTATTCAAAAATATTGTCGAGCCTTTCGTCACTTAAAATCTACCATCGCTATTCCTTTTACTATTACTATTGCTGTTACTACTGTTTCCTCCCTCCCTCCCTCCCACTCCCCTCTCTCTCTCTCTCTCTCTCTCTCTCTCTTTCCCTCACACACACGTACACAAACACACATGAACGAGCACGCACACATCTCCTTTTTCTTACGCTTCGTCGTCTTAGCGGTTTTCATCGTCGTCGGCCCTGTCTTCTCCCGCCCATTTAATTTGTCACCGTGGGTCTATTCAAAGTACGGCAAACTCGGCTGGCCGCCTTTTATCGGGATTACTCGAGAACGACGACGACGACGACGACGAAGACGACGACGAAGACGACGACGACGACAACGAGGCGGAGAACGATAACGATATTCTCACTTCCGCCAACACTTCCAGTCAAATATTCCAAGTTCTGTCTTTCTCTGCTTTCTTAAAATGAATAAGAGCGAAAGAAAAAAAAAAAAGAAAAAGAAAAGAAAAAGAGAGAGAGAGAGAGAGAGAATCGATTGATTTCTAAAGAGGAACGATTTATTAACGTCGCTTCTTGTAAATCACTCGTGATTCCAATTTTTTTACTCGATTATCGAATTATTTTTGACGATTTGAATGGAAGAAAAATGACAAAGAGAAAGAGAAAGGAAAAAAAAAAATAAATCTCGATTATCCTTACGGACGAATTTGATTCGTTCTAATAATAAAGGAGAAAAGAAGAGAGCAAAAATGTAAACAAAGAAAATAATTCGCGAGTAAAAGATTTTCCTTTCTTTTTTTCTTTTTTTTTTTTTTCTTTTTCGCGTGGAAAGAAAATTAATCGTACAGTATCGTAACCCATGGCACGATGGTTGAAGTACGATCGCGTAGGTATTCCTTAACAAGAGTGTAATTTTTGTTTAGTTTTTTTTTGTTTTTTTTTTTTTTTTTTCAGTCATTAGGCGATCGCAATCGCGCTAACCATTGTGATTAGGCGTCGTGGCTAAGCTCACGTGCCCGACTCGTTACACGTCTTCCAACCAGAAGAAAATAACAGAAAGGGGGGGAGCTTTTAAACGGCGTCGTTAAAACGTAGCTACTTGACGAACAAGAATAGGAATTCTTTCTATCGCATTAGTTTCTTTTACTATTCCGTGATCGAACGAGCTCGACAAAAAAAAAAAAATACGATCAAGATAAGACTGATCCTTCCGCGAATTCACGTTAAACCCCTTCCTATCAAACGTGAGATTTTCCTTCCCATAGAACGATCCGTACGAATTAAATAATACCGATTTAATAATTCGAAGATAAGAATCGATTGCCAATTAAAAATATATCAACGATCGTAGATAATATTTAACATCAATGCGATGATCGAAGATACGATATTACGAAGATGGAAGATCGATGATTGTTAATTTAAAATTCGAAATGTTTCATACGTTATATCGTCCTTCATTCGAGGGCATTATTATTAATTTGATTTTATCAGCATTTTGCATAAATATATATATATATATATATATATATATATATATATATATATATGTATATGTATATGTATACATAATTCAGAGATCGAAAATACAACGTACGAATATAAGGATTGATTGTTAATTCGGAATATGAAATATTTCATCTATTTGTCATGTTTATAGCGTTACGTTTAATTTAATCATGTCGACATTTTGTAAAAAAAAAAAAAGGAAAAAAAGGAAAGAAAATTCGACGAATTGAGTATATTAAAGCACGACGTTGAAATGAAAAGATTTGTTTTCAAAGAAGACTCGACAAATTTCTAATTATTTTAACGACAAAAGAGAGAGAGAGAGAGAGAGAGAGAGAGAGAGAGCGAGAGAAAAGGAGAGAGAGAGAGAGAGAGAGAGAGAGAGAGAGAGAGCGAGAGAAAAGGAGAGAGAGAGAGAGAGAGAGAGAGAAAGAGTGCAAGTGCATTAATTAATAAAATTTTTTTACGACGGAAAAACAAAAACAAAAACGAAAAAATGAACAATATGAAAAAAAAATGGTGCGTTTCGTTCTCATGGCTTATTCCAAGGCCGGCGGGCAATGGAAAGAAGACGACGCTGGCCGCTTTGTTCTATACGCTCGGAAATTGGCTTTTTTGTGAGCTATTGTTATAAAATTTAGGAACGCGTTTAAAACGCGAGGCAACGTACGTTGGGTCGCTTGGAAAAATAAAAATGTCTTTGATATAATATCTCACATACCGAGAGAGAGAGAGAGAGAGAGAGAGAGAGAGGGAGGAAGGGAGAGAAAAAATAAGAGATACGAAGAGTCATAATTCTTACTCTCACATCCCTTCGGCTCCTCATCTTCTGATAGCGAATTGAAAATTAATGAAAGGAGAGAGAGAGAGAGAAAGAGAGAAAAAGGGATTGAGGGGAATGATTAAAAAAAAAAAAAAAAACTCGAAGAAACTTCAAAGAGTCATTGAAATCAACGTGGATATGAGAGAGAGAAAGAGAGAGATCAAGAAGAAAAACGAAAGAAGTTACAAGCTATGAACGGCTGTGACGTTTAAAATCTTACATCTGTCTCTCTCTCTCTCTCTCTCTTTCACAAACAAGCGCACGCACACGGCTACAATGATCCAAAGATCGTGACGAGATCTTCCCGGTACGGGAGGAAAGGAGAAAGGAAAAAAGCAAGGAAGGAAAGGAGAGACGAAAAATAATTTCTAACTTTCCAATCCTAAAACGTCTTAAACTCGGAAATTATCATCGAATAACGCAAACACACATTTCCAACGACTCGATATTAGAATGTCATAGACTTTAACGGGATAATCGATCGATTATACCTATATTGTCAATTTTGATGAAACTGTTAGAAAAAAAAAAAAAAAAAAAAAGAAAAGAAAAGAAAAAAGGTAAAAGTGGTATCTATTACCTCATTCTCTCTCTCTCTCTCTCTCTCTCTCTCTCTCTCTCTCTCTCTCTCTCTCTCTCTCTCTCTCTCTCTCTCTCATGGAGAACAAAATCACGTAGCAGTCTCGATGGATGTAGAATATTCCAAGGACGTCTTTACGTCCATTGCAGAATCGCTTTTCAACGAATAGAGAACCAATAGAAAGAATGAGAGAGAGAGAGAGAGAGAGAGAGAGAGAAATAGGAAGAAAGGACAGGAGGAGAAAGGGGTAGGGTGCACGTACGCGATCGTGGGCGAAATCGATTATCGCGTAAAGTGGTTACGCAGAAAGCGATACGGACTCTCTCCTATCCGCTAGAGAAAGAAAGAAATAAAGAAAGAAAGAAAAAGAAAAAAGAGAGCGAGCGAGAGAGAGAGAGAGAGAGAGAGAATGAAATCGGTTGCTCCTCGGAAATGTCGAGAGAATTTTCTCGGTGGTCGGGCTTTCACGAGGACACACAGAGTGGCTCGATAAAAGCGACCGGATCTCACCTAGCGCGCCATCCTCCCCACCGAAATGCCGATGGTCAAAGCGTACGAGCTTATATACGCGGCTTCGTAATGTTCTTTTACCTTACCCTTTGCCAATAAGACGACCCCCCCCCCCTCCCACACTCCCAGCCCGTCCCCCGACTCGATTCGATCCTATCCGATCCGACCCACAACCCGGTCGTCCATATATACCCACCAACGTTTCCTTCTCTCTTTCTCCTCCTCTTTTCTCTTCCACGAGGCCCGAATCTCTTACTTCCTTACTTCCTCCCTTACTTTCTTCTTACTTCCTTCCTCTATTTCTTCTTTCTTTCTTTCTTTCTTTCCTCAATTTCTTTCGATATTGGCTAAGAACGAGGGGACGTGCCAAGGTACTATGGTTTGTACTATCGATCGATCAATTCTTACGACGATCGTGGTCGATCTATATCGTCGATAACGGACGGAAAAGACGTCCTTCGCGTCCTCTTCTTCTTCTTCTTCTTCTTCTTCTTCTTCTTCATCTTCATCTTCTTTGACTTTTTCTTTGTCTTTGCCTTTTTCTTCTTCTTCTTCTTCTTCTTCTTCTTCGTTCCAAAGGAATATATCTGTTCGACGAGAAATGATCTTCCAAAAGGAAAGAAATAAAGTAAGGAAGAAAGGATGGAGTAAGGTTGTTACCACACAACCGCAAAGACTTACGTCCTAAGATAAGAAAGAAACTTTGCGAATGCACGCCTCTGATAGGTCCTTCGATCTTTCAGAAGCCAACTCGAAATCGATCGGAAAGTCCCTCGTAACCCGTCCGTTGGATTACCTTGAACAATCTCTCTCTCTCTCTCTCTCTCGTTTTCTCTCGTTCTCTCTCGTTCTCTCTCGCTCTCATTTGGTGAAGCAATTTCGAGAGATAGGAGGAAAAATCACAAAGTAGAGATCTTGACGTTTTACTACAATGGAAAATGGCGTGCTTTGCATTCGTACCTGGTTGCAATTTGGATCGTTCAGGATGGGCCTCCGGTAAAAGAGGCAAGTCCTCGCCTTGACCTTCTTAAAAAAAGAAGGAGGAAGAGGAAGAAGGAGAAGAAGAAGAAGAAGGAGAAAATGAAGAAGAAGGAAATTGCGAAGGAGAGATAGAGGAACGGAAATCGCGTGCGAACTATGCCAGATGGTAACAAAGATATATATATATATATATATATATATATATATATATATATATATATACCAGAGAGAAAGACAGTACCTTGGAAAAGTCCTTTAAGGGAAGAAGTTCGCGCGACCCTAAGCGAGAGGCCAAACGTGCGAGACGAAACTTCGAAAGACTCTAGGCGGATTACCCTTCAGACGTCGAATAAGATCGGAAAGACGCGAGCGACCGGCTGAATTTTCTTCGGCGTTGATAATACTCGGAATATATCCACCGTAAAAGATAAAGGGCCGACGAGAAATTTTCTCTCTTTACTTTTTTACGTATATAAATGTATGTATATATATATATATGTATGTATGTATGTATGTATGTATGTATGTATGTATGTATTTTCTTTATTTATTTTTTTCTTTTTATCAGAATATATTCAAGTTCTTATGAGATACGAACGAAAATATTTACGATAATCCTCTACCCATTAGTTTCTATCGCATTCGTTAAAAAGATTAAGTAGATGCGTAAGCTTGTACACGTTTACCGTGTTTCTATATATATACACCACGAAATGCGCATCATGCAGTCAACTTATAAATAAATAAATTTCATTTATTTCACTATCCGAATATATCTAAGTAGGCGTGTAAAATATAAATTAAAATTTCTGCTCATTCGGAAACCCCCCAACGAAACGATTCCTTTGCCTCGCGAAATACACGGTTACATATATAATATAATATATATCATATATGTACGTATTATGTATGTATGCATGCACGTACGTATGCATGTACATCATAATACGAACGAGTTACAGAAATTCTCTGACGAATTATTTTAATGAGACAACCTACGCTTTTGACACATTCGCGGGAGATATGTTAACGAGCTGCTCGTTTACCTTTCCCTACGCGTATATGTGCGCGCATGCGACTGATCTTTTTCCTCATTTTTTCTATTTTATTTTTTCTTCCTTTTCCTATTTTTTCTTTTTTTCTTCTTTGTCCGCTAAAACAGGCGCATACAAAGTTCCGAAGAACGTAACACCCGGTGGACCAAATATCGTGAAATATAAAATGGTAAAGTCTCTATATGAGGATACAATATGGATAACCGGGAGTTTTCGTTGGAGTAACGATAGCAGACGTGGATGATTAAAGGTAGAAAATAGTGAGGGACGGTTGCCTTCCGGATTGCCTTTCGTTCCTTTTTTTTTTTTTTTTTTTTTAATATATATATGCACATAAAATGCCACATAGGCGCGTAGCTTTATTTAGCCTAGCCATTATTTCGTTCTGAACTTGGAACAGAGCGCGTTAATAAATAAAAGTCCCAAAGCATACGGTGCCGACGTTTACGCTACTTCAATTTGTTAACAGGAACAAGACCAAAAAAAAGGAAAAAGATGTCGAAGACTTATACGACCCTTACAAAAGATCACGTATAACCATTGAATCCGATCTAAATTCCAATGTTTGTCAGCTCTCGGACCGGAGTACGGTATCAAGTTCCTCGTATATTTTTCAAGAAAACCCTATAAGCCGCTTTTACAGCGAGACTTTCGGTAGGCGAGAACAAACAGTTTCGCCTGGCGTATAAATATCGTGCGCAACGCGTATAACCGAGGTTCTTAACCTTTATACTCCTTACCCCTTGGCTACTTTCCAAAATGATGATTTTTCATGGGAACCTCCAACTTTTCCCATCTCCGAGACCGGCTGACCAGACAGACCAGACAGTTTTCAAAGTTACATAGGAAAGAAACGAAAGAAAGAAAAGTCGGATTGGATATTCTCCCCTTTGGTAGAAGAAAGATTTCGATGGTCTTAGCTCGAGAATCGTTGAATTTTTATAGGAAGCTTCGGGATCCTCGTTTGATTTTATAACGCCTCTGCATCATCTCGATGACGAGGACGAGAACGAGGACTATAACGACGACTACGAGAACGTGCTAGGGAATCAATGCGTCCTCTTTTATCTATGCCGTGTTTCGTCCGTCCCCGCGTCCTCGGTATATGTATATATCTATCTATCTATCTGTGCATTTACGTATGGGTCAGAGTAAGGTCAGAGAAGAAGGAAAACAACGCATAAATAAAAGACGAAGTAAAAAAAGGGAGTAGCAGAGGGAGCGCATATTTTTCCATCGGGAAGGAAGAGGAAGGGAGTAGAGGGAAGTGAGGAGAAAACTGAGAGTCGTCTTTGTTGTTTTTTTTATCGAATACGTTCCCTCTTTACCGTTCCAAGAAGCGGGAAGCCGATCGTTTGGGCCTCGAATGCATGAGCCCTCCTATGAGCAGAGAAAAAGATAGAAAAATTCCTCCGAGGGAAATATGGATCGGTTGAGAGGAAGAGAAGGAAAAGGGTAGAAGGAAGGAAGGAAGGAAGGAAGGAAGGATGGAAGGAAGAAAGGGAGAGAAAGATAGAGAGACGATAAAATGAAAAACGTTTCAGAGAGAGAGAGAGAGAGAGAGAGAGAGTGGAACGAGCATCGCCCTTACATCGGAGGATCGTCGATGGATCCATGCGGCTGTTACGAGCACGGAAAATGATTTTCCAATAAACAACCTAGCATCTAGTAAAATCTTTTTCGATCGTCGCATGGTAATAATAAAGAGGATAAAAGAGAGAGAGAGAGAGAGAGAGAGAGAGGGGGAAAGGGAGAGAGTATAGGTAAGTATTTACTTGTCTTTGGTGCCAATATAAATCTGTATTAAAAGGCAGTCTATTGTATTTTTCAATCGTTAAAATATTGATAAAAAGAAAAAAAAAAGGAAGATAAAGGGAACGTTAACGTCGACTTATTTATTTATTTGTCTAATATATAAAATAATTCTTATATTTAATCGTTTAAATTGTCCCTGGACTTGTCCCAGAAATAGTCGTCGAAATGTTCGGGTAAAGTAAATAGCCAGTAATTATATAGGAAGGAAAGACAAAGTAGAGAACGTGTGGTCGTTTAAAATCTACTCGAATCCTTCGGATATTTTGACGTGAACGAATGTGCCCGTTGTCTAGAGAGAAACAGTAAATTTCAAGAAGATCGCTTGAAAAGAGCCGAAGCCTTTTATTAAAGCTTCTAACCCTAATAGCTAGCCTCGTAATTGGGTCGAACTATAGCAAAATCCTCTTTCTACACGCAATGTGGTTACTACGAGAGCCGCCAGACCTGCTATTAAATACGTTTTGACGCTCTCTAAATATATACAGGGTGGGCCCAATACCTTTGCTCACCTTGAATACTTTCGTTCCCTTTTCGAGACACGAAGAAACTTTGTATACAAAAGTCTTACGATAATAGACGTATGGAGATCGATTGTTTTTTTTTTTGCTTTTCTTCTTTTTTTTTTTTTTTTTATGGAATTATATGTTCTCGATTGCATCGATCGATGCAGTTCCATATTGCTTGTAAAGGAAAGAAGAAAAAAAAAAAATTGCACCGTATTATTTTTCGCCGACCTTGTATCGTCGTTCTACGTTCGCGTTGCCTAGAAAACATTGTTTCTACGATAAAAGCGTAATTCGTTTATTAATTGCTTATTCAATTATTTAATTATAAAAATCGATCGCAATCGAAAATCTTTTTTCTTGGCGAAATGAGACGAGATCAGTTCGTAAGAAAATGTTTGTAATGTAAAAAAAATTGTTAATTAATTATTAACGATAAAATAAAATTAATTAACAAAATTAATAAATAAAATTAATTAATCATTAACAACGCATATTTGATTCAAGTATCCATGACTTTTCATTTTTTCCCGCAGATATTCTCAGTTAAATGAAATACGTTTTATTTTGGCCCATTGATCCATATAATTTCATTCAAATTGGCACTGCGACACACTAACCTATATAAATTCTGAGAATAACGTGGTCCTACTACTACTACTACTACCATTACTACGAACAGCTGTACTATACTGTAATAATGAATGAAGTCTTTCAAAGGAGATATCTCCGGAACGAAAAATCGTAGAGACTCGAAACAAGTACCGTTTTGAAGTCTACTTTTTTCTTCGTCCATTTAAACATCGCGATAATATCGATATTAACAATATCGCTTTTGTCAATAATTTTTATAATTGAATTAGTTTACTCTATTTCTCTCGTAAATAACTACACGATTATAAAGAAATCATTAAAATTGTTATCATAATCTGCGCAAATTTTATTTCGATTATTTTAAGGCATGGTATGGTACACATCGGCAATTTGTGAAATTATGAAATATCCGTTCTATGCCGTTAAACGATATCCAATGAGAAAAAAAAAAAAAAAAAACGAAACGAATGAATTTTTAAAAACGAAACTGTCGTCCTTTTTTTTCACTCTTTTTTTTTTTTTTTATCGATCGGGCGTTAAAAATAAGGGAAAACGGAATAAAAACGTCAAAAAGTAAAAAAAAAAAAAAAGAAAAAAAAAAAAATACAGGAACGAAATTACGAAAAATTCTTTTAAAATTGAAAAGCTCGCGCATAATTAAAAGGGCTGATTGAATTGGTACCTTGGATAAAATGACCGGGATCATTTAAACAAAAGCTAGATAAAATTACGTATATACGTAGACGTCCCTTTGGAAATTTTTAATCCCATAAAAATTTCATATAACCAACGCGACGGGAAATTTGTGAAAATAACGAAAATTCGTTCGTTCGTTCGTTCGTTCGTTCATTCGTTCGGTTCGGTTAGTTCGTTCGTACATTCTTTAAACGGTTAATGAACTTTGTAAGCGAGTAAACGAATAACCATCGTGGTCGTTGGTATATACCTCCAAGTGAATTATTAACAACACGCTGGAGCTATTAATATCGACTGTGTCGAGTATCAGCTTGGGAATGGCCTTAAAAATGAATTCGTTTTACCGATTCGATTTCTCTCATTCTCTCCGTTCCCTTTCCATCCTTCCTTCCTTCTTTCTTCCTTCCCTTTTTTCCCCCGTTCCTACTATATACCGAACAATGACTATGATTATTCAGCTGAATACAATCGTACTGGATCAAAGTGAAATTCTCGAAGCGAATTAAAGAAAAACACCCGCCAAAAGATATTTCCTCTGCCCTTTCGTTTCTCCGGAAAAGAAGAGGAGGAGGAGGAGGAGGAGGAAGAAGAATAAGAAGAGGAAGAGGAAGAAGAAGTGGAAGTGGAAGTGAAAGAGGAGGAGAAAGATGAAAGAAAAGGGGAAAAAATAGAAAAGGAAAAGAGGAAAAGGAGGAAGGTTGGGGAAAATAAAAAAAAAGCGACGTATTACCTAGGGCGTACGGTGCTCGGGAAATGCGAGAAAACTTAAATATTTATTGGAATTTAAAAGTTTCGGCCCTCGGAGTATTTAAGAGTTTGTCGAAGTAATAAGATGAGGGACTTTGGACAGGTGCAGGCACCCTCCTAGGATGCTGGTAAACTCTACCTTCCCACCGCATCTCCATTTTCTTCTTCACCTCTCTCTCTCTCTCTCTCTCTTTCTTTCTCTTTTTCTTTCTATCTATCTTTTTATTTCTTTCTTTTTCTTCCACTAACCACTCTCGACTTTTCCCTCGACTACCTCTTTCCCTTTCCTCTTTATCCACCGCCTTTACCCTCCATCTTTTTATTTCTTCTCTACGATTCACAGCATAATAGAGAAGAGAGAGAGAGAGAGAGAGAGAAAGAGAGATAGATAGATAGATAGATAGAGAAAGAAAGAGAGAGAGAGAGAGAGAGAGAGAAACATTCCGTAGCAGACAGTACCTCCTGGGACTCGTTCGAAACTTGCTAATAGACCCCAAAGTATCTTAAACGAGAGACGGACGCGACGATGCGAGAATTTGATTCCCGATGTCGTCGTACTTCCTAAAAGAAATATCCTTGGATAAGCAAAAAAAGAAGTGAAGTGAATTAAATATTCAAAGATATCCATTTTCAAATAAAGATATATATATATATATATATATATATATATATATATATCTGTCTGTCTTTTACGATATTATATAAGTATATTCGTAAACTGAAGTTACTTTATATAAATACATATATATATATATATATATCTTTAAGAAAGATTTCCAAGAGTAGTACTCTGGCTGGCATCGATTTTCTCAGCTCTTCCATCAATATTTCATTTCCTTGTTCTATCTTTATTAATGTAACGAATCGACGGGTGATTTTTGTCTCTCTCTCTCTCTCTCTCTCTCTCTCTCTCTCTCTCTCAAATCTCGAATACTGTTATACGAATTAAACAAAAAAAAAAAAAAAGAGAGAAAGACAAAAAATTCCCGGCCAAAAAAATTGATTGAATTTACGCTAGAGCGTAACGTGACACCTGTAGATCTCGTTGTAAACGAGACAAACGTATGGGGGCTAACGTTTTCGTTCGGAAAAAAAATTTCTAATCTCTTTTTATAAATATAAATATATATATATATATATATATATATATATATATATTATCAATGCGTAAATTGTTAAGAAAAATTTCAATGATCGATGGACGAATTTTAACGAAACGTAGGAATAATAGGAACGATCTCGGTTTATTTATGTTTATCGCGTAGAGAGAGAGAGAGAGAGAGAGAGAGAGAGAGAGAGAGAGAGAGAGAGAGAGAACAAGCAACTCGCATTGACCTCAATCATCGACTAATTAAAATGACTAACCGATCGTTGACCTTCGTTTCTGTTACAGGTAAGAGATATATCACACACGGATACGAGAAACTAACGAGCACCTGTTACATAAAACAGATTATTACACAGGACGAACGGATTCTTCTACTACTACTTCTTCTTCTTCTTCTTCTTCTTCTTCGCCTTCTTTCGATCTCTTTGCCATTTATGGAAACTGGTGAGCACGATTTTACGCAAGAAAAAAAAGGACACCTTCCTCGATACGTTTCGTTTGTTTGGCGATAAAACGCGAGCCATTAAGGGTATATTCCTCAATCGTTGCCGATAAAAATATAAATCGATGGAGTGGTTACGTCAAATGTTACTAAGGGGTGGGGGAGGGGGGAGGGAAAAGAAAAGAGAAGGATAGAAAAGAAAAGTGAAGTAAAGTAAAGAAAGGAAAAGAAAAAAAAAAAGAGGAAAGAAATACCCTTTTCCACTCTTTTCGCATAACGTTCCCAAGAATATAGCGTTATACCGTGTGTAGTCTGTTATTAAGTCTTGTCCGAGGAACGTTTAAAAGAAAATTTACGACGACAGCTAGCTTGCTAGGTACTTCGTTGTGTCCTAGAAATATAGGACACAAGTAATATCATGCCTGTCATTTCGATGAAACTTCCTTCTTCGAGATTACCAAGAAAAGATGGATATTTTCTACTATCTTATATACTCGACTAAAATATATATACATATATATATCTATATGTGCGTGTATTTGTGTGTGTGTGTGTGTATAAGTGTGTTTTCTATTAGCAACCGACCACGCGTATGCATATAAAAGAATCTGTAAAGATAGTTGACCGCAAAATTGTCTTAAACGGAAATCTCACGGATTTCGTCTTCCATTAAGATTCGTTCAACGAATTCGTTTTCTATATCGATCATATCTCTTTACTTTCAAACGAATTCGATTAACTAGTAAAAGATATTCGATTAATTTTATAAGTTTCATCAACCCTCTCTCCCCACACTCCGTCCCTCTCACGTCTCGAAGAAGTTTCAACCATTAAACCAAATAGTTCGATTTTAATTAACGTTGCATGACGCGCAAACAAAAAAAAAATATATATATATATATATATATATATATATATATATATTATTGTTTTAACTCAACGAAGGGATAATTTAATATGGTCGGGGAATTGATACGAAAGATTTCCCAATGAGAAACTCGTCGTAAGTGTTTTGATTGAAAATTCTGATCGCACTCGTATCGCGTATATTTTATTAAGATCCCTCGAAGATCGTATTTCCGTTTGCGTCCTTTTCGAAAGGGAAGGATAGGTAAACGACGAGATTTCACTGCTAGTCAAATAGCTTTTCTCTCGAAATGAGTTTTTTTCGACGTTATCTCGCGTAAATTTCAATCTGGAAAACCATCAACGAAATTTCTTACGATTGGATACCAAATATTCGCGGGTGAACTTTGTCGTTTGTTTAAAAAAAAAAAAGACAAGAAACAAAAAACAAAAAAGAGAAGAAAAAATAAATAAAAGGGACAAAAAGGAAAAGAAAGGAAAAAATGAGACAATCGAGGTGAATGGAAAAAAGAGAGAGAGAGAGAGAAATTGGACAAACGAGAACGAACGAAGGTAAAGTTCATTGGATAATAGGA
>OU964983.1:4321321-4366321 GCA_918808275.2 Dolichovespula sylvestris | reverse complement strand
CGTCGTGTAAAGGAGAAAAGCGGAGAAAAAGGGCTGCCTTCGCAGAGAACCAACGGCATTGGCACCAACACCAACACCAACACCAACACAAACACCAACACCAACAACGACCGCTAGCACCGCACACCACCACGGTAAATTATTTTCATATTTCAACGTGCCTTTATAATCGCTTAGCAAAGCTATAATTAAGCTCTCGGCTTGCCTCTCTATGAGATAACAACGGAAAAATCAGAGCTCTTTTTTAATAACAAAGCTTCCTCCTCCCACTCCTACTACTCCTCTCTTCTCTTTCCCTCTACTCTCTTCCTTTTCTTCTTTTTCTCTGTCTCTTTCTCCATATCTCTTGCCATCCCTCGTTAACTACAGCTCGTTGCACGATCATACTCGATCGAATGATAATTCAATCCTCTTCGTTTTACTTTATATCTCGATTACGCCACTCGTTTCAAGTTTTTATAAACGACGTTATAGATAGGAGTATCCCGACTCGAGTAGTGCTCTACGATCATCGGCCGTATTCCTCGTCGTCATCGCGGTGTCTCAAGACACGACGTTCAACTCGGACGATTGTTAACAAGTATTTTATGACAAAAGTATGCAAGTTATTTGATCAAAGCTTTGTTTTTAAAGACGACTACGACGACGACGACGACGACGACGACGATAGATTCAAAGGAAAATTAAAGGATTCGAATATATCATCCTTCCTCTCTCTCTCTCTCTCTCTCTCTCTCTTTGACCATTCCCTTAATACGAATATCATCCTAAACGAAATGGAAAGAGGAAAAGGACGATAAATTTAATTAACCGATCTCCACGAAGACAGTCATCCTCGACGCATGAATTTTAATGGATAATCGTCGCCGGAACGAACGAACAGACTAAATGGCTGGACGAACCGAAGTGGTGGTGCCGTTCGAGTTTCCAACGTGGAAAGGGAATCGAGAAACGAGAAGACGCTTGCCTTTGAGCTTACGCCCAGCTTTAATCAGATTCCGTTAACGTCGAACGATCAACATTTATATAAATATATACTCATTTGTTCTTTTTTTTTTTTTTCTTTGTTCTTTTATCTCGGTGAAATGTTCAACGACGTACTCGAAAAGTGGGATTACGAACGGACTTGAAAAGAAAAAAGAACGAACAAAGAAAGAAAATTATTGGACGAGAATAAAGCACGCGGGTATTCATTTAAAATACGATATTTGATTTAGATAATAATTTGTCTTCTTCTTCTACTTCTTCTTCTTCTTCTTCTTCTTCTCCTTCTTCCTCTTCCTCTTCTTTTCTTTTCTTTTTTTTTGTCGTCGTCATTTTTTAAACATTCTCAAATTGATATATTCTCGTAATCCGATCGGATTCTTCTCGAGTTACAGTAAAAATATATAGATATAGATATAGATATATAAGTGTAATGAAATTCTTCGAGCAAGCTACTTTCGATCTCGTAATAAATCGCAAATATCGAAGGAAAACTCTGCTGTCACCTCGACAACGACGAGGACGACAACGGCGACGACGACAACAACGAAGACGTCGGTAAACACGTCGAGAACTAACCACGACTATCTCCAACGAATCTTGGAAAAGGGAGGAAGGGTGGATGAAAGGAAGGAAGGAAGGAAGGAAGGAAGGAAGGAAGGAAGGAAAGCAGAATGAGAAATCGAATTAACTATTGCCGACTGCTATCGCCGTCTATGAATTTTAAAGATCTGAAATATAAGACTCTTAGAGATACTCCAAGTCAGACAGGAATATAACATCCGGAGTAAAAAAAGGAAAAATAAATTTCAATAATCATATATATATATATATATATATATATATATATATATATATATACATATGTATAAATATACGAGGATGACTCATAGAAATTGATTTATCGTGTCTGGAGAAAATAAATAAATAAATAAATAAATAAATAAATAAATAAATAAATAAATAAAGGAACGAATAAAAGTATAAAATGGTTCATCCTATATAATATATAAATATATGTATATATAGAAAAAGGTGTCTAGAACGGTCAGTCTGGATTGAGATATAGAATCGGAGTTGGGTTACGAGAGTGTATTGAATTACTGGGCGAATACATAAATACATATATATACATATACGGGATTTTAACGAGGGGTGGTGCGATAGAAGCAGCAGGATCTCTATATGCAGCTTGGCTATATAGCCCGGCGCCACGTCGAGGCTTTTCGTATCTCCTCCCTCGAATTGGCATAGGGGAATGCAAATGGCTCGTCGCACGTACTACTATCGTCAACGTTGTCCGATACGACGGAGTGCTAGGTAGTATTAGTAGTGTAGTTCTAGTTGTAGTCGACGTCGTCGTAGTTATCGTCGTAGTCGTCGTAGTCGTCGTAGTCGTATCCGACGAGATCGTCCTCTTTCGCGTTCCAACACGGCACCGATGGTTTCGCTTGTAAAAACGAATGCAAATCTCTCTCTCCCTCTCTCTCTCTCTCTCCCTCTCTCTGTGTGTGTCTGTCTGTCTGTCTGTCTGTATCTTTCTCTGACCGTACGCAAGAATACTTTTCTCTTTCTCTTTTTCTTCCTTCTTTTATTTAATTCGTGTTACCAGAACGACGAACGCGTGTACGCGTAGTTATAAAATTGAAATCGCAAAGCTTCGCGAGAAATAATATCGAGATCTCGAATGTAATTTTTTCATTCCTTCCCTTGTTCCTCGTTTCGTTTCGTTTCGTTTCGTTTCGTTTCGTTTCGTTTCGTTTCGTCTTTTGGTATTTCTTTTTCGTTTCTTCCTTTCTCGTTTTTACATCTAACCTCTCTATCTCTCTCACACTCTCCTAAACGAATTACGTCGAAAACGCGAATTTTTGTCCTTTCTCCGGTTCTTTTTTTCCACCCTATTTCGGCGACGAACAAATTTTCTCTCTTTCGATATCCGCAACGGCCATATTTCGTTCTAGGGATTCGTTTGCTCGGAAACTCGAAGCCACCACCACCACCACCACCACCACCATCACCACCACCACCACCACTACTACTACTATTACCGCTAAAACCACGTCTACACATGTCTGCCTCTTTCTGTCGCGTTATTATATCTCGTCGTTTCCCCTTTGTCCCTTAACGCGTTTCGTATTCGTTGAGTGTACACATGTCGAGTAAATGTAAAAAGATAATAAAATAATGTGCTTTGAGAAATACGAACGTAGATATGAAGGTTTATAACGAAAAAAAAGAAAAGAAAAAAAACACACACACAAAAGACGTTCTCCATTTCCCATAGATCGCCATCGCTCTTCTCAAATACACATAGAACGTACAAAGAGAGATTCGATATCCCATATTTAATATAATTCCAATGTAAATGATGATCGCGATCCGATTGAATAAAAAATACTTCTCTCTTTTCTCTTTCCCTGTTTTTTTTTCTTTTTTTTTTTTTGCTACAAATAGAAAAACAAATAAAATACGGGACGTAAAGTGCTGCGTGCAGTTGGCGGGGTGGATGATGACGGTTGATAATATCGTGCAAACGGGAGTAAGAGCGAGCGCGACATGTCAGCGACAAAGAGAGGAAAGTGAGCTTTTCAAGAGATTTGGAGAACGTACTATTACTATTAGAATTTCTTCGTCGACGTAACGAGAAGAACGCGGCGGTTAAAGACTTTGCACGATGCCAAGTCCGTTCGCTTGCTTGGCGAACGAAAAGTTTTGCATTGTAATCCGCGGAGACAAACCTCTCTTTCCCATTGTCTTCGAACGCGTACAATCTTCTACCTCCAACTCCTCCACCTTCCCATCTCACCTCCTCATCGTCGGTCTCCTTCCTTTCCTCGTATTTCTTCTTCTTCTTCTTCTTCTTCCTCTTCCTCTTCTTCTTCTTCTTCTTCTTCTTCTTCTTCTTCTTCTTCTTCTTCCTCGTCTTCTTCCACCTCGTAAGCATTCTCGTCGACTATTCTCACGCGCAACCTTTACTACTATACGAACGCCCACACGTTCGCATGCCATCACCTTCGTTTCGTTCCTTTACATCCCTCCTCCTCCTCCTCCTCCTCCTTTCCATCGTCTCTCGTCTCACCATGCGACGTGTACCCGTAGACATTCGCGATGATAATTAAGAGCCTGAGCTCTTTCCATTCTCAAGAATCCGTCGAAGAAACTTTCGACGTCCTCTCAAATCTCAAGCAAAGCTTTCCTCACTCTCTCTCTCTCTCTCTCTCTCTCTCTCTCTCTCACTCTCTCTTTCTCAATTTTGTTGTCATATAGCTCGCACACATACACAGAAAGAGATAGAAAGAGAGAGAGAGAGAGAGAGAGAGAGAGAGTGAGTGAGTGAGAAAGAGAGTGAACTACCGTCAGTTTCGAGTCTCTGATTTTACTCGAGACAGTTTCACCATCTCTTTACCTTTACCTTTTCCATTCTTAACGTTAAACGCTATACCGACGAAATCGCACGTGCTTTCACGATAATGGGATACCTAAGATCATTAACACGTATCACATCTATTCATATTTAACTTCTCTAACGTCCGAATCAATCAATAGCAATGAGAACTCGCGCGAGCGACTCTCCAACAACAAAAAGTCGATGTATCTCTGATAGCTTCTCGTTTTTTTCGCGATACTCGACGTATACGCGAACAAACGAGAGAGGTGAGAGGGGAGGGGAAGTCGCGAGGGTGATGATTGGGTAAAGAAAGAAGAGGGAAAGAAAAAACGGTGGAATAAGTCGAGATTGATTAATCGAACGGCAAGTGATACCGTTTTGAAAAAGCATTTTCCAACTGTATGTACGATCAAGGTCGAGAAAAAAAAAATTAGAAAAAAAGGGAAAAAAAAAAGAGAGAGAAGGAAAAACCGGACGAGAAAATGTGCTACCTTTCGCCGAGCTACCTATTACGCAGTATATATATATATATAAGTATAAAACGTTACGCATTAAACCATAGGAACGCAAGGTAACGTGGTGCAAACGACTAGCGAGAAGCGAGCATTCATTATTGTGCAATGCTCTTAGCATAGTGACTTGGCCATTGCTTAGCCGAAGAAAGAGAACACTATACTATGTGTATATATACGTTGTAGATACGAGTGTATTATTTTCTCTCTCTCTCTCTCTCTCTCTCTCCCTCTCTGTCTCTCTTTTTCCTTTTTTCTTTCGCTATAAAGATAACGATAATAATTCTATAAAACAAAAGAGATTATATTTCGATAACGACGAACGTATATTTCATTCGATACGAATATCGATATTAATTACGCCACTGTTAATTTATCCGATCGTCGATGAAATTCGATTGCTGCTTAAATATTTGTCTGATCAAATGTTAATTAACGCGAGAATATATCGGTGCGTTTGTGTTACATTCGTGTTAAAAAAAAAGAACAATATATATATATATGTAGCATTATGTATATGTAGTACGAATTTTTTCTTTTCTTTTCTTATGTTTTCATTTCTTTTCCTTGGTCACGAGATATTTTACAAAGTAAAATATGTTTAACACTTCGGTTGAAATTCTACGATCCCTTTCACTATGCACTTTCCGTAACGGCGTGGAACGACGACTCGAAGTGCTACAGAGAATATATATATATGTATATATATATATATATATATATATATATATATATATATATACACGTGTATACCTACATGTACGCACAAATGTATCGACGATGGAGCCCGAGGATGCGGCTTCTCTCTCTCTCTCTCTCTCTCTCTCTCTCTCTCTCTCTCTCTCTCTCTCTCTCTCTCTCTCTCTCTCTCTCAGGGTCAAAGGAAACGCAGCATTATCGCCGAAGCACAAATTCCCCTCTCTCCCTCTCTCTCGCTCCCACCCGACTGCATTGTACGCCTATGAACGTGCATTACGCGTGGTATCTATTTAGCTATAGCATATGTGCTCACTGTTAGATTATGCACCGTCTGTACGAGCAACTGTATCTGACTCTATCCCGTCTTTTCTCAGTCGGTTTCATCAAAATAATCCTTACGGAATATTAAAATCTTCCCTTGATTTCATAACAATTGCAAAGAAAAGAAAAGAAATGAAACAAAAATAAAATAAATAAATAAATAAATAAATAAATGAATGAATAAATTGTTATCCATAAAAATGTATGCGTTGAAAGTGCATGGATAAACCATGTTGATAACGATGAATACAAAGAGAAAGATAGAGAAGAGAAGAGAGAGAGAGAGAGAGAGAGAAAAGATTCCTTTTAATTAATCATTGTAATTATAGTTAGTCTATTTTCTCAGTATAACGTGAAGTATAATAATAAACGAGACATGTAATATACCGTTGTACAAGTGCTTACGACAATGACGACGTTGGAAACGACGTTGATGAGGACGATGACGACGACGACGAATACAACGACTATGACGACGAGGACGCCGAGAGTATCTCAGGTATAATTACGAGAGTAGCGATGTAACGTAATGATAATCGAATTCGAGGATGCTAGACGTATGACCCGGCTACACGGGACAATGGAATAAAAATTTTATGGAGTTCGTGGTGAATATTAAAAAGTACGGATATCTCGTACGTTCTCGCGTGATGGTGTATGTAAATTCAATATCTCAGGGTTCTCAACGACGTGACTTCGACGAAAGAAGGAACAAGATATATAGACGAAAGAGAAAGAAAGAGAGAGAGAGAGAGAGAGAGAGAGAGGGAGGGAGGGAAGGAGAGAGAGAGAGAGAGAGGAAGAGAGTTCAGTAGAATTATTTTCACGAGCTTCCGTACGATTCGTTTCTTTCATGCTGCTAGCTTTATTAATTGCTTTCGAGAGAAATAAACGAGGAATACGTACGTGACGAAATCGTTCGGGAACTCGTTTGAATCATCGATGACAGTTACCTCTATATCTCCTCCTCTATAACGACACCTTCGAGAGGATGTTCCATTAAAAAAAAAAAAAAAAAAAAAAAAAAAGAAAAAAAAATTCTTATACGACCTCGACGGAAAAAGAAAATCGACGTGGTACACATGCCCGAAAAGGGATATCATTAGAAATCATCGAATCTATAGCGTTCTATGATCCTCATTGACGTGCAAAATATTTATTTGTCGAACGAGGGACGATAATTATTACGACGTTGTTACACGTCGATCATACGATATTCAATATTTTTAAATTGATACGTCGAATTTGTTGCGACTTACGCACGAATGATTCGTTGCGATGAAGAAAAAGAAATGGAAAAATAAATAAAAGAGAGAGAAAAAAAATAACTATTTCTGCAAAATAAGCAACGTATTATTACGTGCATCACCCGTTTGTTTACATACACAGCTGTATACTTATCCTATACACATAGTCAGTTTCCATTTCTTTCTCTCTCTCTCTCTCTCTCTCTCTCTCTCTCTCTCTCTCCCTTTCTCTCTCCCTCTTTCGATTTTTACGGATAAAAAGAAGAAACGTAGGCAGAGGCCCGAGTTCTCGTGGGACACGAACGGATCGTTAAATCTTCGGCTTTGCGGTGGAACAATGCAAATTGAAGTCGATCGATAATACCTAATCGCTAGAAACAAAAGAGGAGGCAGTTGGAAAGAGATAGGCGAAATTTCACTCGGAATAAGGGAAGAACTGCATCGTCTGCAATCGTGAATTCTGCATCTTCTTCGATCTCTCTCTCTCTCTCTCTCCCTTCCTCTATATATTCACAGTGGTTTTCCCGTTTATCGACTCCGAGCTTGATTCTTCTTCTTCTTCTTCTTTCAGGGAACGCATTTTACGCGGTCATGGATTTATCACGTTCCTCTCCCTCTCCCTCTCTCTCTCTCTCTCTCTCTCTCTTCTTTTCTTTCTTTCTCTTTCATTCTCCGATCCTCTCATTCAAATAGTTGCCCTCTTTTCAACCTACTCGAATCGAGACGATCGTTTCTACAAGCTCCACACGAATCTCCATGCCGTACGCGAATTCTCGCGGCTCATCGATTACGACAAGCTCGTTTCTCTTTCTCTCTCTCTCTCTCTCTCTCTCTCTCTCTATATATATATATATATATATATATATATATATATATTCTCTGCCTCCCATGTTCCACGAATGTTCTCCCGAGGATTGCATTTCGCATGGAATGGGATTGTTTCGAATGCCTCCTCCTATCCTAAGTTTATTCGCGATGATATACACCAATCAATCGAGTACTACCCGTCCCTGGCTCATTAGAATAGTTCCTTGCTAATAGCTCGCGAATTTTCTCCGTTTAATACCTGATTAATAAGTACATTATATATATAAAAGAAAAAAAAAAAAATCAAATCAAATCAAAATATTATATGTCCTATGTTATCCCTTTCGACGATCGACACAAAATTTATATAAAACCGAACAACCGACCGATCGTTTTATCAATCGTGATGACTCGACGAATGATTCATGAATAACAAAACAAAACAAAAAAAAAAAAAAAAAGAAAGAACAAGAAGAAGATGGGGAAAGAAAAGGCGTGAAAAATAAAAAATATAAAATATAGATGCGTTTGCGTTTCTTGCGTTTCCGTTTAAATAAGAGAGAACGGTGTCGACTCGGTCGTCGATAATAATAAAAAAAAAAAGAAAAAAAAAAAACAATCGACGTTTCTAATCATTCTGTTCGATAGAACGAACGGAACATTGCCGAAAGTTATCCGATAAAACTTTCGCGCGGACTCGAACGGCGGGGAGGAAGAGGAAATTGCGACATTTCGTTCGGGGCCGAAACCGCAAGAGTTAAACCGAGCTTCCTAACGCCACGAGTTAACATTATCTCGATAAATTAGAGCAAAGTCGTAGCCCAACCACGAGACATGAAATCCTAGTCCTTGCGTAGAACCATCGAAACGTGTCTAATAGCGTCTAATCGAGTCTACAAATTTACCACTAATGATTCCCCGAACTCGCGCTTTCGCGAACTCGTCCTTTACGTATATATATATATATAGTCGCCAATATCGTTTAGTCTCCTCCAAGAACAAACGCAATAGTAGTAATTTATTACGTGAAGAAAAAAAAAAAAGAAACAAAGAAACTGTCTTACATATTATTCCGTTTATTAATGACAGTTTCTAACACTTTCCCGATTAAAATATCTCTCTTTCCAAACCCCACCCCCCATCCCCCATCCCCCTCTCCCTTTCCTTTCTTTTTGTTTTTCTTTTTTGTTTCTGTTTTCTCTTTCTTTTGTCTTTTTTCTTCTAATTATCGAGATACCTGAAACCGCGAGAGAAAGTTCCTCGAATGGGAAAAGTTTTCGAGATTTAAGAGTCTGATTAAATATTTTCATTTTTTTCTTTTTTTTTTTGTTTTTTTTTTCCCCTCCCTTTACTATATTTCGTTCCTCCCTTTTCCCTCCACCCCCACCCCACCCCTCCTTCCTTTTCATTTTCCTTTTATTTTTCTCTTGTTCCATTTTTGTACTTTTCTTTTTGGTCGTATCGTTGTTGCCTCCAAGATAACGCTGCTAGCCCTCTCACGGATATATCTTCGCGAATAATTGAAACTTTTCACATACTTCAGCTCGTGCAAACGGGGGTGGGGGTGGGGATGGGTGGGTGGGTGGCTCGCTGGCTGGGCGGGCGGAGGGAGGGGGGAGAAAAAGTTTTTAAGCGTTTTCATGCACGCAGAATGGAACGGGAATAAGTACCTTCTTGTTTCAACCTTTCTTCGCGTAAATAAATAAATATACTACAAAGGAAAGGAAGAAAGGAAGGGAGGTAGAAAGGATAAATAAATGAATGAATGAAAAAAAAAAAAAAAAGAAAAAAGTGGCACGCCGTTTTCTCAATCGAATTCACGCGATACGGAAACTTTTAATACCTTCGAGTTTTGTGGTAAATCGATCGTAATACCACGATGCATCGAGAAAGTTCCTTTAAGTAGCTATAACAAACAGCAAAAGGGAAATGGGTGGAGGGGGAGGGGAAAGAAAAGAAGGCAAAAAATTGAGAGAAGCCTCCTTTCAAATAACAAGATGAAATTATTCATAGAGAGCCCTGCGATTATCGTTTATAAAAGGATATACGATTGAAAAAAAAAAAAAAAAAAAAGAAAAGAAAAGGAAAAAATAAAAAATAAACCTATGGAGTTAACACTCTAACGAGTTGAGCCGAGCTGCATTTACGTTTCGTAGATTTACTCGTTACGATGAATGAAAAACCCTAACCCCACAATGAATTTCAAAGTTCCTTGCTTACCTTGGATATTAAAATTAACAGAAAGGAAAAATAAAAGGAAAGGAAAAAAGAAAGGAAAAAGAGAAAAACAGAAAAGATCGCCTTTAATTAAAGATCTAAACCGTGCAATTCTAAAAAGGCAAAAAAAAAAAGAAAAAAGGAAACAAAAAGGAAGGAGAAAGAGGATTTGTATCTCTTTTTCTAAATACCCACGTTAAAATGATACCGCGATATAATTTTCCTCAAAGGAAAAAAATAATTATCGTTGTTCCCGCTAATGAGTCCGAATTATATAAAAATTTTATCAGAGAGAAGCACCGACTTTGAGGTTCGTTGCCAAATTCGGTACTTCGTTTCGCCGATGCATTCTTCTACGATGGCGCTCGTACCCTCCTCCCATCCTCCCCCCCGTCCCTCTCTATTTCTCTACATTCGTAGAAATATATTCGTCAGCGACGAGGATAGCGACTGTCGAATAGAATTCCAAGAGTTGGCGACGATTCTAACGATCCGACCGCGTCATTGCGTGCAATTTCCTAAATTGATTACAAAATTAAAAATAAAAAAAAAATAAAAAAAGAATTCGAAAATGTCCCTGTCGCGCGTATCGTCGATTTTTCTTTTCTTTTCTTTTCTCGTTTGTTCGTTTTATTTTTCCTTTCTTTTTCTTTTTCTTTTATTCGAAATAAAGCGAGAAAAATTGCGAAAAAAGATTAGTTCCGATCGATGCGATTATCAGCGAACGCGATTGTATCACAAAGCGTTATCGTTCTAATTTTTCGTCATTATGATCGATCGTTTTCCGTATTCCTCTCGTCGTCGTCGTCGTTTCCTCTCGGTAGAAACGACCGTGGTTCACCAAAATGACAAATTTCTTCTTATGCGGATGCGTTAGTTTCAAGTAGAAATTTAATCATCTCACCGGTGCGCAAGAGTGTTTCGCCAAGAGGAGAAGAACTTGATTCTGTGAGTTACGATCGATGAGCTCGAAGAAGAAGAAGAAGAAGAAGAAGAAGAAGAAGAAGAAGAAGAAGAAGAAGAAGAAGAAGAAGAAGAAGAAGAAGAAGAGAAGAAGAAAAACCGAATGCTTTTCTGAACTATCTCATGTTCTAAGGAGGAAGAACGTTATCTCGTCGATGCTCGTGTTTCTCAACTTTCAAACATTTTCGAAAATCACTTCGATATCCGTAAGAAAAAAAATAAAAATAAAGTAAGAAAGAGAGTAAAACGAAATGCGAAAGGAAGAATGAAATACGAGAAACATTAGAAATAACGAACGACGTATTATATCAATTGTCGTCTAATTCATGACTAATATAGCTTCTAAGAACAAGAGAGAGAGAGAGAGAGAGAGAGAGAGTGGATTTACCTATGTAAATCCTCTCTCTACGACCGGTTTACGAGCCGTACAAAATGACCGTTCGTGCACAACCCGGGGACGGTAATCATTTCCAAACCCTTGGGAAACTGTCGTTTGCTTTAAACGAACGAACTAAACTAATATAACGCGCATCGGATTCTCTAAATATATCGAGAATAAAATAAATCACATACGTTTTACTCGTATAGTCGTCGTCTCTCTCGCGAATCCTCGCGAATTCTCTTAAAATCGGGGAAACAATTTTGTGATTAGGAGAACGATTCCTAGATAGATCCTAGAGATCATTGAAATCGTTTGTAAAACTCTCAATGACTTTTACTCGGTTGTAACGAGACTTACAATACAAAGTTCTCGCATTATGTTCATGCTCAAGACACGCTGTTATTTCATACGAAAGGTGATCTATCCTAGCGTACAATATTCCAGTTTAATATTACCTACGCCACTGTCTAGCTACGTGCTTTGTAAATTTCACAACATCGTAAAATACCATTTTCCTCCCTTAACTTCGATCTACACGAGAAAAAGATACGGTTTTATTAATACCACGTTAGGTATTATTTTTTTTTCCCCGTCTCGGTTAAAATACAAATTAGAAAGGACGAGAAAAAGAAAAATATTAAAATATATATATATATATATATATACATATACACGATGACCGAATTTACATAAAAAGTGAATTTTACTAAAAGCTTCAAAAGTATACACGAAAAAGAGATAACGAATTGAAAGCTTCTGCGAAATCGCAATCAAAATAAATACGAACTTGTGCTACAAGCCCGAATTTGCTTCCTACTGATTGTAAATTACATTAATGCGCGATGCTACGCGTTGAAACGTCAAGGTAAATACTGTCAACCAAATATGTGTTCAAAAGGTATTACGAATTTGAAAAACAGATGATCATCCTGCAATTAAAGTTTCAAAACGTCCACGAGAAACTACCATGAAAATCTTTTTATAACACTATCCAACGATTCAATCGAATTATATTCGTATTTATATCTATTGCTGCTCGTCAAATCGAAATATCAATATTACTTAAATAATCCGTTAATCCTTAAATCTGTGACAATATTACTATATTAATGTCGAAATATCAAAATTCGAGAATTGACTTTAACTCCCAAACGTGAACAATGTTTACACTCCTGAATCAAGAAGTACGTCCTCTCCCTTAGGACCATCTTAAACGAGAGCCACCGAGTGTCCCTGAATTCTTAGAATTGTTTTTTTTTCTTTGTTTCTTTTTTTTTTTTTCTTTTTATCAACAGGTGGTCGAGCGATATACTATTTTCGACGTTTTTAAATCGTCGACACAAATATTTCGATAAGAAATTTATAAATAGACAAACAAATAGAGTATGATATCGTCGCATTCGAATGATATTTATCTTCGTACGAGAAACATCGATAAATTTATTCTTTGAAACGTTAAATAAAAGAAAATATAAGTACGGATATATATATATATATATATATATATATATATATATATATAAACACATGTATATCTAGATTTTTATCGACGTATATACGATTGGAAAATAACTTTCCTTATTTTCGTTCTTTATTAATATATTATTTGACGAATATTTCGTTAGAAAAAAATATTTATTAAAAATTTCATTAAAAGTTACGATGAAATTTATTCGACAATAAATGAATACTCGAATAGTATAATTATATGCATATACGTATAGATATGTCTAGATAAAGACAGGTGGCTATATTTCTTCGGGTATAATCTCATAAAGAAATCAAGGAGTAAGAAGTCCGTATCAGAGAGAAATGGACAGACCGACGAAAAAGTAAGTTTATCGTGACGTTCCGAAGAAGTTTGTCACTAACAACAAATGTTCCTCGTGCGGGACTAAGAGAGGAAGGAAAGTTTTTTCGCTTTAATACCTTGAATATACTAACACGCCTTTTTTCTCTCTCTCTCTCTTTCTCCCCCATAGACGTTAGACTATATTTTCCCTTCTACAACTACGTCTACCTTCTTCATATGTACCTTGCATTGAACGTGGAATATCGTAAGTAGAAAATCTTTCGTCCATAAGGAAATTCGCGGAGCAATCGGTTATAATAAATTTCAGTCACGCACTCCTTCCGTGAGGTAGATCTTTTTTTTTCTTTTTTTTGTTCTTTTCTTTTCTTTTCTTTTCTTTTTTTCTTACCCTCCACCCCCGCCCCCGGTCCACTCCCCTTTTCCTAATGTATGTCCTCAAATCTATCGGATTTAAAATCTTACAGATGAATTTTTGACGCGCTCGTTTAGCAAAAGACGAACGAAATCGTTTTTATAATATTTGCGATTATACATTGAATTATTTCGAGCGTAATAAAGCCAACGTAAAATATAGAACAGTATGACGTTATTTTACGTACGCGTTCATTCTTTTGTGAATCGTACGGTAGCGAAGCATAAACGTGGAGGCTCCATAAATACTAGAGAGAGACAGAGAGAGAGAGAGAGAGAGAGAGAGAGAAAGAGAAAGAGAGAGAGTAATAAAAAGTCTTTATGGTTGCCGTATTGGACCCGGTCCGATAATGAGCTCGAAAGCGATACGTTTTCCCTTCGAATTCACGCTGGATCATATTTTCGACTATAATCGAACATCCCCTCTGTGTGCTTTTTATAATCTACCAAAGTAGATGAAATATTCAACGATCTATAACACACACACACACACACACACGCGCGCGCGCGCGCGCACACGAGCTATAATAAATTCTTAATATCGATACAAAATTTGTTCCTGGATCGATCGATCGATGTATACATATATAATATATATATATATATATATATATATATATATATATATATGTACGTATATATGTGTGTATGTGTGCGTATAAGCTTGTATATATATCTACCTATCTATTTATAAATATTTCCTTGTTTTACATCTCATTTTATTTCAACCAACGGATTCATTTCGACGAAACAATCGTACCAAAGAAAATTTATCTCTATGTTATCCCCAAATAGTTACCGGTCAGTCGCCAACGAAATCATCTAATATTAAATTCATCCCTTTTATCTATGAGATACGTTATACGTACTGCAAAAACAAAACAATTGGGCTTTCGGGAATACTCGTTTTCGAGATCGAGCTGCTTGCATTATTATCATGCCATGAAATTATGGTTGCAATAAGGCCGAGTGCCATCCTCGAATTCGCTTTGCTTCCTTCGCCAAAGACTGCCCTTCTATTCTCTCTCTCTCTCTCTCTCTCTCTCTCTCTCTCTCTCTCTCTCTCTCTCTCTCTTTCTCTCTCTCTCTCTTGCTCTCTTTCTCTATTTTCTGAAATATACGATGGCAGCTGTCTCGTTGTTTCCAATGAAACACGAGTATAGTTCTACCTATTCTTTTCCAGAGTCTCTCTCTCTCTTTCTCTCTCTCTCTATCTATCTATCTATCCCTCTATCTCTCTCTCTCTCTCTCTCTGTCCATTCCCGTTTCGCTCGATATCTTCTATTACTAACATTAATTACTTGGTCGCTATGATTTTAAATCGAATAAATTGGGAAATTTCGACGGAATGTAATTAACCTCGTTAATTCGATCTCAATGGGAAATTACAAAAACGAATGGGCGATTGAATATAATCATCTAATTATTGCATATAATACTACGTGTGATCCATTCCAGATCGATTTCCACTTTTGGATATTACGATCGAACGCGTTTGACGGGAGGGATTAAAGAAAATAAATCGATGTAACGCCGAAAAGAATATCGCGCGATAAATTCTTATCGATTTTACAATCGACGCGAATCTTTTTTCTTGATCAGAAAAACAATAATCTCACCTTTAATTAGCAACGAGACAACGAAACTTTTCAAGGACTCGTTTGAAATCGTTCCTATCGAACAAAAAGAAAAGGGATAGAAACAAGCAAGCAAGTAAGCAAGCAAACGAACGAACGAACGAACGAACGAACGAACAAACAAACAAACAAACAAATAGAAAAAAAAGAGAGAAGAAGAAGTGTCTATCATCGAAGAATATAGTTACATTTATTTAGTAGATAGGAAGGCAAAGCTTAAGATCAGCATAACGGCCCTCTTTACCCGTCTTCATGGCGAAGGTAAGACGTCGTAGTCTGTGAAAGTAGCATCAGCAAGAGAAGCAAGCAGAACAGTAACGAGAGAGAAAGAGAGAGAGAGAGAGAGAGAGAGAGAGAACTTGGACAAGCCAAGGTAATCTCATTTCGCAAAAGTTCCATTTTGCGCGTGGGAGTAAACGCTCCCGTAACCATCTCCTTCCTCAAGTTCTCTCTCTCTCTCTCTCTCTCTCTCTCTCTCTCTCTCTCTCTCTCTCTCTCTCTCTCTCTCTCTCTCTCTCTCTCTTACTCTAGTCCACGACGATATCGTAAGGTTTATAACCCAGTTGGGATGCCATAACGTAAACGTTATGTGGAATATCTGGTTTGGTCTTTTCGAACTGGTAAACGTTTCCAACGAGCAACAGGAAATTATTTCTTGCTATAGAAAGACAGTAAGATAGAGAGAGAGAGAGATAGATGGATAGAGAAGACCGGATAAATGAGGATCATCACGAGAGGACATCGAAGGAAACACCACGCAAGAGGAGGAAAATCGTATGATTCAGCAAAAGAATTTTCTTTCGAATAATTGGACCCCGCCCGCCCCGACCCCCTCCTCACCGTCTTATTCTATCGACTTCTTTGGAATCGATTGTTCGATCTCGGTTAATGATTCTCCCAGTGAGAAGAGATCCTCTCTCTCTCTCTCTCTCTCTCTCTCTTTTTCTCTTAAAATGAAAGCGCGAGATGCGATATCGTGAAGATCAAAGAGTAGAAAGAAATTACATATGTACGTCGTGAGTGTTCTTTCATCTTTCTTTCCTTTCACTCCTTTCTTCTTTTTTTCTTTATTATTATTATTATTATTATTATTATTATTATTATTATTATTATTATTATCCTCTTCCCGTTCTTTACCTATTCCTTGAGAGAATTACTATACAAAATCTCCATATATTGTAGCTCACTTCCAATCCTTTTTCTTCTTTACCGTTCGTGACAAAATATTAAAGAACATAATCGATAACGTTTCGAGTTCTCCTATTATTCTTCTCACCTTCATATTCTAATCTGCCATATCTCTTGATGAAAGAAAGAGAAAGAGAAATAACAGAAAGACAGACAAGGAGAGAGAGAGAGAGAGAGAGAGAGAGAGGGAGAGAATATTCAAGATTTCTCATTTTTGCACGTAGAACTTTTAACGCCTTTCCCAATCTCGTTCCGATTATTTAAATGGGCGGGAGGGGGGAAGAAAGAAAAGAGGAAAAGTGAAAAACAAAAACAAAAAGAAAAAAATTAAAGAAAATAAGAGAATAAAACTGTAGGATTTAAAGAAATGAAAATAAAAAGAAAACAAGGAGTCGCCGACGAACGATCGAATTCGACGTAAACAACAACAACACTAAAATCGATCGTTCGTCCCGTGGATCCTTCTCCTCGCTCAGAAATCATTTCTTCTCTCTGTGCATATTTGCGCTTTTTCATCGCCACCGTATAAAAAAAAAAAAAAAAAAAGAAAAGAACAAACAAACGAACGAAGAAAAAACAGAAAGCGATCGAATAAAAAATAAATAAAAAGAGAGAGAGAGAGAGAGAGGGAGGGAGGAAGGGAGAGAAAAGAAAAAAGAAAATAAAAACAAGAAAGAGGTATAGGAAGCGAGGATCGCAAAGCTCGTAGATATACTGGACGATGCCCAAGAGAATCCGACGTTAATTCCCTGGCACCGAGAAGCACGCTCATTAAAGATATTTTAATATTATGCAAATGTGATTAAAGAACGTTGGGCATGGTGCGTACGATGGCTACGAATCCCACTGGTCTACTACCTCGAATATTTTCGTGGATATATTGGTCCACCATGCATCGTATTGAGAAAGATAAAGAGAGAGAGAGAGAGAGAGAGAGAGAGAGAAAAAGAGAAAGAGAAAGAGAGAGAAGGGAGGAACGGGAGAGGGAGAAAACAAATGTATTCAGGATACGTATTGGCATGTTCGACGAGTTTCACGTTCGTTCGACCATCCCCTCTTTCTCTTTCTCCTCTTTGTACATGACCAGCCGATGAAGAGAGCTAGAAAGAGAGAGAGAGAGAGAGAGAGAGAGAGAGAGAGAAAAAAGGAACAAGGTAATGACATAACTGGTGAGCCTGTAAAGTCATATGTCATCCTTCCATCCTCGATTCTCCTACGTTCGGACCCATAAATTCGATAGAGATGCAAGACAAAGAGAGAAAAAGAGAAAGAGAGAGAAAGAGAGAGAGAGAGAGAGAGAGAGAGAGATAACAACATGTAACGCGTGCGATATCACCATAAAGAAAAGGACACTCGACGTAAATCACTCGACTTTAGGCGTGAGCTCTACCTATCAACGTCTTTATGCTAGCAATCCGAGGGTAACATCTTTTACGACGTTCCCTTTTTTTTCTATTCTTTTTTTTTTTTTTCTTTTTACGAGATCGTCCAGCAGAAGCAGCAGGAACGGAAGCAACGGCAGCAGTAGCCATAACTGATCCATTTCGAATTCGATGAAGAGAGAGAGAGAGAGAGAGAGAGAAAGAGAGTACGGTTTCGTACCTTTGTTAACTTTATCCTATCTAACGTAACGTTTACCCAGTATTTTTCTTCGTCTTCTCTCTCTGTTGATTAAAAATTTTATGCTTCTTATTTTTACTCCTAAAGTATATATATATATATATATATATCTCCACATAAAAGTCGATATGGAATCGTCCTATAACTTAAGCGTACGTACGTATTACCTATCTATCGTCAACGAGAGAGCGAACATTTTTTTTTCCGCTTACTTCCGTTCGAGCAAGTTCCAAGAAAATAAAATAAAAATAAGAAGTAAGGGAATCAAAAGAAAAAGAAAAAAAAAAATTGCAGGAGATTTCGTTGCGTCGTTGGACGGGCCACGTACGGGCCACGGGCCATGGTCCATGGCACCCGTTCGAAGGGATCGATCTCAACGTTTGCCCCGTTATGGCCGTTTAATGGACGAGCAAACCAGACGGCTCTAATATCGGTCGGTGGTTCATTAAGCTGAGCATAAGATATTAGAATAGTCGGAATAGCAGGAGGCTTGTCCAGGGGTTCGGAGTCCGGTCTAACACACGACGGTACGTCCCATATATGCGACGCTGGTGGCATGCCATCGATGCCGAAATCTACCTATTGGGACAACCACGGGCTCGTCGTGCCCATAGCGAGAGACGACTCGATCGGCCCGAGACCGAGTTAGGCGAGATATCGCCTACTATACTCGCCCCTCTAACCCCTTCTAACCCCTTCTATATAACGCTAGATCGCTTCGAAACCACCATCAAGCTTCTCTCCCGGTCATCTCGAATATTCTCCGTTCCGTGCGAACCTTCATCAAACTACTATATTACTACTACCACTCCTATATATATATATATATATATATATATATATATATATATATATATACCAATCCACTATAACGACTCTAATCGAGAGATTTAATGAAATTTATAATGGCAAAATTGTCTACAATAAACTCATGTCCACGACATATCGAAACGTTATACGTGTACGTCTTTTTTCACTCTATTTATTATTTATTATATATATATATATATGTGTGTGTGTGTGTGTGTGTGTATTTATTTGGTTCCCCTCTTTTTTCCTTCCTTTACTGATGCAATACAATAGACATTTGTTCAGAGATTCGTTTAGCTTGAAATATATCAAATCCTACCGGACGATCAAAGGGATCTCTCTCGGAGAACGTTGATGAATTTGGTTTGGAATGATTTACGAGTTGACCACGGAAAACTGACTTTCTAACTGTTTTTATTCGTTCACTTTGATAAGCTTCGAAACAAGTGATGTCCAATCGGTAAAACACAATACTATTTTATGACATTTAATTCGTCGATCTCTCACTAGAAGGAAGACAGAGTTTATATAGACCGTTTCAATTTTAATCAAATATATCTACGTATGTATGCATATATACACATGCATCCTATAAATAAATGGACTCAAATTAAAGCTCCATTTTTGAAACGACGATTACGAAAATTAACGTCGATCGCAATGTTCAAACGAGAAAAAAAAAGAAAAAAAAAGAAAAAAGACGAAAAGTAAAATACCAAAAGAAAAAACAAAAAAAAAACCTATCTCGGCAACGACAATGCAAGTAAGTACTTTGTATTTGAAACGTCGTATCCTTGGAGAGTATGTACGCCGACTGCGCGATTATAATCCCGAACGTGCAAGAATTCACGTACGAGCGCGATAAAGAAAAGAGAAAGAAAAGAAAAAGAAAAGAACAAGAAAAAGAATAGGGGGAGGGGGGGGGCGAAAAAAAGAAGAGGCAGAAGAAATACGCGTACGTTGTCGAAGTCTTCAACGACACGCGATGCATAACGAATCGAACGCGATACTATCGTCTGATGCAAAATCGAGCGTGAAAGAATCGACACCTCCTCTCTCTCTCTCTCTCTCTCTCTCTCTCTCTCTCTCTCCCTACCTCTCTCTCATATTCTGTGTTCCACCATTTTCCAACGCATTTTACGCGTCGCGCAACTTTTTCAGATTTAAATCGGCATAGAAAATGAAACGGCACGTAAAACAAGGGAAGAAAAATAGAACCAGACGAAAAAAGCTTTGCGAAGTAACTGACTTTTTCAAACATAAAGGTTTTTTTCCCCTTCTCCTCCTCCTCCTCCTCCTCCTCCTCCTCCTCCTCCACCTCCATCATCACCTACCCCACCTAAACCTATACCTATACCTATACCTCCACCTCCACCTCCACCTCCGCTCCAACGCCCTCGCATCTAGCGAATCTCTTCTACATTTTAAATACTGAAAAAGTGTGTTGACGGGGAGAGAGAGAGAGAGAGAGAGAGAGAGAGAGAGAGAGAGAGAGAGGGATCGGTCATTCGAAAAGTCGATTGAGTCGGATGATTGATCCTTTCATCGTCAGAATGGAAAGCCATGGAACAAAGGTTAAAGCAAACGAGCACCAGCATCGATATGGATTCCGGTCGGCGAAAAAAAAGATTAGAGAGAGAGAGAGAGAGAGAGGGGGGGGGGGGTGGGAGGAGTAAAGGATGCGAAGGCGGAGTAGGAATAGGAGTACGAGGAAAAGGAGGAGGAAGAGATGGAAGATGGGGTCAGAGGTAGAACGGAGGAGGGAGGCAAAAAATAGAAAAAAAAGTAACAAAAAAATAAAAGAGAGAGAGAGAGAGAGAGAGGAGGGGAGTGGAGGGGAGGGGGAAGTAGAAGAGAGAGAGAAAAAAAGAAACGAGAACGAGAGCCGCAAAATATATTCCGTGACGTTACACAGTTACCCCCTTTTATATTGCGCAACTTTTGACAGAGGCAATTTTTGTACGCCTTGTCGTTTTAGAATAAATCCCGACGGTAATTGCAAAAGCAACACGGAGAAACTAAATAGAAAAAGAGAGAGAGAGAGAGAGAGAGAGAGAGAGAGAGAAAGGGATAGAAAAAAAAAAAAGAGAGAAGAGAAGAGAGGTGGCGGAATGCGTAACGTTTGCATAAAGTCAGCGCAATAAAAGTAGTTGTAAAAGTCAGCTGTTATAGTCGCCGTACGGCCGCCTCTCGATTTATGCTAATAGAGTCGACCGATCTACGTTTGAAGATGCTTTTCCGTTTATCGTGTGCCACCATAGAAAACTACCACGAAACTGGGCTCTTTCTCTCTCTCTCTCTCTTTGGCGTTACCCCGAGAGAAACTCAAAACTCTGGATCCATTGTTTTCTTTTTTCCTTTTTTTCCTCTTTTTTTTTGTTTCTCTCTCTCTCTCTCCTTCTCTTCTCTTTCCTCCTCCTTTATATCGCATTTCAAGTTAGTAGTTTCTAAGAATCGTCCGCGTTACGTTTGTTTCTAACTTTCTCGTTACATCGTAAGTTCTTCTACTACCGCTATCCGTTCGCCAGATTTCATATTAATGAAACGAAATTGTACGGCTTCGTACGGAAGAAAGAAATATTAATAAAATAAAGAAAAAATCCAAATAACCAAATGAATTATCATTTAGGATTGTATAAATAGATTGATCTCGATTCCTTGACTTCGTATGCCATATCTTAGCGAAAAATTCGATTATAACCATGATTTCTGTCCGTTCGACGGACCGTTACAAATCATTCTCGTGAAATCTATCGTATCATCTCGTTACCAAATACTTTCTCAAAAAAAAAAAAAAAACAATATAGAAAAAGAAAAAGAAAAATTCTTTGAGAGACACGCATTTCACAATTTCCGAAACGAGAACAGAACGAAAAGTTTCGTTAGAATTGGTTTCGGCGGGGTTCGCGGTAATCTAAGAAATCCACCAAGTAGCCGGTACGAGTACGTCGAATCGTAAATATAAGTTAGAAAGCATAGACAACACAACCTTGGGACATTTGTTAAAACCTGGACGCGATCTCGTATCGCGTGCGCGACAAAGCGAGTGGCCGCGCAAGCCTATGTATCTTCGTCGGTGAAAAATTACACGAGTACGAGTCCGTAGAGGGATGATCGATGGGGGTAGTTGCACGGCCGGTTAGGTAAGCCCTCGTAACATCGCATCGGGAAAAACACATCGTCTGTGTGTGTTCGTGCTAGTCCTCCTCCTCTTCATCCTCTTCATCCTCTCCTTTCCTCGTCAAATCGATTTTTCAAGACACCGATCGCGCAATAGACGATCCCATATACCCCGCGTTTCTTTCATTTTCGATCATTATATACGTACGTATTATCAATTGCGATGAATTCGATGAAAAATCATTTTTCTATATTCTTCGCCCATTCTCTTCGTGATTTCGTTGCATTATCTTTCTACCGCGATCTACATCGCGAGTTTCTAAAAGTGGAACGTTGATCGCGTACATTATTATTCATCGATAAATTTACAAAAAAAAAAAAAAAAAAAAAAAAAAAGAACTCGCGTCGAAAAAACCCACGTCGGTCTAACTTCTTACAAAATTTCCTAACTCGTACGCTCGCCTGACTCTCAAGTCTCGCCCGATCCATATCACTTTCCTGTTTAATTTAAAAATATACGATATGCTCGCATTGTTAGTTATTAATTATGATAAATATCGAGAGAAAGAGAGAGAGAGAGAGAGAGAGAGAGAGAGAGAGAGAGAGAAACAAAAAAAATCTTTCCTACTTCGTCGAGATATTTCTTCTTAACCTGCCCTGCATATTATCAATTCCATAATTTATACGACGAACTTTTAAATAAAGGATAATGGTAATAACCATAATTCACTTAATTACGAGACAAATCTCGAGAAAGATCTGTTCCACTTCTTCGTCAGGATATAATATATATATATATATATATTATAACTTTCTCGCATGATTCCTTTTACTAACGTATCCGTAGTATAAAATCTAAGAGTATCAAGAAGATAAATAATGTATATATGTATCTACATAAAGGAGTTGCAAAGGATCGATCGATCGATCGATCATCAGGAACAGATGTCTTTCTTCTTATCTGAGTAGCGGAGAGAGGTTGGGAGGGATGGGGTGAGGCAGGGGGGAAGGAGGAGGAGGAGGAGGAGGAGGAGGAGGAGGAAAAAAAAATCGAGTGTCCACTTTCATCGCCTGAAATCGACGTTTACGTTCGACCGGATAATAAAAGGGAACTCTCTCTCCCTCTCTCTCCCCCACCCTCTCTCTCTCTCTCTCTCTCTCTCTCTCTCTCTCTCTTTCTAACAATGTTATCATAAGCACGGAAGGATCGTTTTGCTTCTCTTATCGGATTTCCCTTGGAGAGATATCCGAACACTCCGCTGTTCTCCGATCGAGATTCTCCTCGTTCTACGGTTTCCATGGTGCTGCTAAAGGGGGGGAGAAGAACTCGCGGCCACGAGCAAGGAAATTGAATTTTCCTCTTTAATTAAGCTACCAAACGATAGAACGAAGAATGAGAAGGAAGGTAGGAAGGTAGGGAGGAAGGAAGGAAGGAAGGAAGGAAGGAAGGAGGGTACTTGGATACGTTAAAATTTCGAAATCTTAACAAGTATGACACGTTTCCAACAAGTTCATCTTAATTTCTTACAATATCCTTCCTTCCTTCCTTCCTTCCTTCCTTCCTTCTATTCCCTTCCTTTTTTCTCATTTACAAATTTTATTGCCAAAAGGACTCCTACCCCTTCGTCCGATTGAAATCTAATAAAAACGATTGAATTTAATTAAAACGAAATTATCGCAGAAATGATTCAAAACGTTCTCGAGTTGGCCCAATTTTTTCGATGGGTCCAATAATTGATTACAATTTCAAGGGAGGGGGGGGGGAGAAACGAAGAAAAAAAATTCCATTGGGAATGATTAATCGGACTCTACAGAATTTCTTTAAAATATATGAACCATCGGCTGGGCGAATCGAATTCTTTACTTTTTCTTTTCCTTTTCGTTTTTCCCTTTTCCTATTCTATCCTATCCTATCCTATCCTATCCTATCCTATCCTTCTTTCCTTTTCGAAGATCAAAGAACGCATTTTCTGGCTCGAGACATCGGTGAGGAGTAAAGAGGGTTAAAAAGTTGGAAACCTTGGAGGAGGACACAACGAGTATAGACGTGGGAGAGAGTTTGCCAAAATCCTTTCTGGCTTGGCAAGGGAATAAGCTTGAACGAGACGATGTCTCCCATCGTTAATCGTATTCGTTGTTCTATCTCACTCACTCACACACACACACACACACACACACTCTCTCTCTCTCTCTCTCTCTCTCTCTCTCTCTCTTTTACATCGTCATTTTCTAAGTAAATCGTACTAATTGAATGAGAGAAAAATTAAAAAATTCAAATCATCCGATAAAATAAATGAAGTAATCAAATTTGACGTTTAATATCCGAACCTTCCACGTGGTTTGACAGTTCAAACTGTGACAGGACTATGGAGCCCCTTTAACTAATATTCGAGAAAAGCGAATCGGCAAGAGAGAGACAGAGAGAGAGAGAGAGAGAGACGGAGAGAAAGAGAGAGAGAGAGAGAGAGTGACGAGTAGATCGTAATTTCATTGTTAATTAAACTACGATCAAAGTTCAATTACTCTGGACGATCTTGTGATAAACGACTACGACGACTACGACTACGACGAAGACGACGAAAATGACGACGCTAACGTCTTTTTATGAATGCCTTACAGAGCTCTCCTTGTGATTCCACTTTATCTTTCGACTTTCCGATAACTTATCCCTTACCCTCTCTTTTCTTTCTCTCTCTCCTTATTTTTTTTTTTTTCTACTGAATCTCGACAGATTTTCTTTTCCCCCAATCGAACGTATACGTCTATGTATGTATGTATGTATGTATGTATATATATATTTTTTTCGTTATCTCTTATCTTCCCGACGTTAGGAAAAAGATATATCAAAATTACACCTGGATCTCTAAACGTATTTTTGTACGTACGTAACGTACGTATAGACACTCTCGTATCTATTTTCCTAATAACGATAATAAGAATACTAGTTTAGAAAAAGAAGAAAAAAATTAAATAGGAAACAAATTTGATTGGAGTAACATGATAAAAAATTATACGACGATTAAATTAAATATTATTAATCCTATCTACAACGAAAAATCATCTTCGATAGATAACATACATTTAACGTTTGTCCCTTCGATATACAATATATAAATATTCCTCGCGTCGAAAAGGTAAAAAAAAAAAAAAAAGAGAAACAAAAAGAAAAGAAAAATTATTTTTATACGATATCGAAGGAATGATATCGTTCAAAGAACAAAATATATTAATGTCGTTTGAAATTGAATCGTTTGATCGGGTCGCGTGCCAATGATTGTATTATCAAATCGTACGGGGAATTTACCAGGGCGAATTGAAATCGATGGCCATTCATAGGGAAATAAAGAGGTTCGCGCAGTGAGAAGGGTTTAATAATCCGATCTGGTTTGACGAGTTTAAATCTCTCTCTCTCTCTCTCTCTCTCTCTATCTTTACTCACACACGTACACACGTAAATGGCAAGGCTCACCCCCGCATCCTGGCCACGTTCATTGCGCACAGCGCATCTTGAATACCGTCTGGCGACGACGATTGCCACCGCCTGCCACTTCGTACTTCTCGCCGTATTGTGGCCGCACCTGCGCGACCCCAGAGCGACAAAAGAAGAAAAGAAAGGGTGGGGGAAGAAAGAGAAATAAAGAGAGAGAAGAAGGAGAGAAAAGGAAAACGCGCTACCACGTACAAAGGGACACGAGAATGGACGCTAAAGAACGCTCTAAAAGTCTTAAGAAGAGAGTCCTACGAATCGAGGGTTGGATCGGTGGAAAGGGGGTGGTGTCGTTTTGGTGGAGGTGGGGGTGGTGGTCGTGGTGGTGGTGGATGGTCCAAGTGTTTTGAGGGGTCGAGGGAAGTCGCGTTTCTCTCCCAAAAATCTCAAACAGCTGCTACGTACCAGAGTTTTTCTCTTATACGAGATCGGAACTCTGATTAGAAAAACGTATTTACGGGATACAAAGGTTCTTTGTTTTTCTAACGTTATAAATAACGATTCACGTTGAAAGTATTGCAACGTATTCTCTCGATAGATCTGTTTGTAGAAAATAGATCGTTAAGTGATTCCCCGTCGTCTATTATCTTGATAACGTTGAGATTCTTTTTTTCTTTTCTTTTTTTTTTTTTTTTCTATCCAATACGATCGCAACGAATTTCTTATAATCGCGACGAATAATTATAATTATATAACACATATTGTAATACAATTATTTAACACACTTTCGACAACGCCGAGAGAACACGATGAAAATTTTCTTGTAACTCCGTATTACTCTTTCTGTATCTCTTTACGTATCATATCCTACACTCACGCATACATGTAATAGTAATAAAAAAAAAAAATCACTATCAAGATTAATAAAGTGAAGAGATAGATACATACATACATATATATATATATATATATATATATATATATATATATATATATACGTATACATGTGAGTAAAGGAAAGGTTGCGCATCTTTTGGATTTCGATGAAGAGAAGAACCAGTCCAAGTGGCAAGCAATTTGCAAAAGTGCATATCGAGACTCGTCCATCTTGAAATGAAAAGGGTTGCTCGCTCGCCTTCAGCTTGAAACCGAGCAGATCCTCCACCTTTTTCGCGTCTGATCTTTTCGCGAGCTCGACCTTCGAGCTTTCTCTCTTTCTCTCTCTCTCTCTCTCTCTCTCTCTCTCTCTCTCTCTTTATTTCTCCTTCTCTTTTCCTCGTTCTCTGCGGTCGACGAACGGCCGCCAACGTGTGGAGGAGAAAAGGGATGAAGGGCCAGACGAGGTTCGCGTTAATCAGGAAATGCCTTAGCGTCGAACTTTGCTAACTCTGCGTCACGAATCCATATTCGAGTCTCGAATCAAATTGATTGTCATAACGATAAAATCTCTATTATTTTTCAAAATCGTATATAATTGTTCGAACGGGATGGTACGATTAATGAAACAAAATAAATAAATAAATAAATAAATAAATCATTCGGCCGTATTAAAATTTATATTATATTTACGAATAACTTGTTACTCAATTGTCTCTTTATATTCTTTCTTTCTTTCTTTCTTTCTTTCTTTCTCTTTCTTATTTCCTTTTCCTTCGGTCTTTTTGTTTTTTCTTCTTTTGCTCACCTCTCCGAACGATACAAAAATAATAACAACGACTCGTACAAATATTAAACAAATTAAATTCTTTCATGCATAAACAACGGTATCATCAAGATTTATATTGCCAGATCGATTTCGCGTTTCAAATATTATTTCTATTAAAAAAAAAAAAAGAAAAAGAAAAAAGAATAAAAAAAGAAAAACCAACGACCGATCATTTAGTTTTTTGAGAAATTGGAATCGGTCGACGGGTCAGCGAGTGTACGATCGATAACTCGACAGAACGATTATGCACGAAACCGTTATCCTTATCGAGAATCGTGATCGGGACACGCGAAAGCATCGACCAAAGATGTCACGGGACAACGATTAATCCTCCTGGTTGTTCTCTTGCATGCGTTCGTATGCACTCGTGTCACAAGCCTAACACGACACCTTTTGTTCATAGTATAAACAAAAGTCCAAGCAAGCCCTGCGAACCTGTCAAAGTGAATCGTTACAAATGAGCCACGTATAAAGCTACCGGGGCCTAATCGTCTTATCTACATTTCCATTATCTGTTACATGCAATATACCACTTTACTTTTATATATTCATCGATAATAAACATTATAAATAACGGTATGACATATTATAATCGAATATTTTTATCGTTTAAGAAGAAGAAGAAGAAAAAAAGAATATTATATACGCACGTATATATTTGCATATCGATAGAGGCAATTTTAATTGGACGGCTAATCATTCCAAGCATACAACGATGTCTTAATAAATCGTTCCAAAAGATTTCTTTTTATTTATTTATTTATTTTTTTTTTAATGAATTATCAACGATTATGAATATCATCGTAGAGGATCGATATAAGCGTCCTTATATACCTTCGAAGTAATACGCATTGAAGACGGTCGGATCATAATAATTAAAAAGAGAAACGAAAGAAGAAGAAATAAAGAAATAAAGAAATGAAGAAACAAACAAATCAATCTCAATGATCGTTATTCTACTATATAAATCTCGAGAATCATTGGGGGCAGAACGTTCTTTAATTCGTAAGGATGATCTCGGTTCGATTCGAATCTCGATGCAAACGAACGGATTCTTTATTTTTTCTTTTCGCGAAGAAATCGAAGACGAAAGAGAGAGAGAGAGAGAACTCCGACTATCGTCCACGACTAACGTTTCTTGTAGTCGTTGTAGTCCGGAAGACGCACGTCGGACGTCGTCCCGTCCGTCCAGTCCGTCCAGTCCGTCCGTTCATTCGTTTTCCACCATGAATTACTACGATAACGAGGATCCGACGGAGACAAAAAGAAAAAAAAAAGAAAAAAAAAGAGAGAGAGAGAGACGATGCAACGAGGAGACTTCGTAACTGCGCGTTTCCTACGATGATGCCATTAAGCCAACCGGTTCGTTCTCACGGGCCGTTAATATAGCGAATGTTTGTGCGACGTTGTTTCAAGCCAGTGAAAGAGAGAGAGAGAGAGAGAGAGAGTGAGAGAGAAGAGGAAGAATCTTATAGTTTCCTCTCTTTCTCTCTTATTCTCGTTTTTTTTTCTTTCTGTCTTTCTTTCTTTCTTTCTTTCTTTCCATCTTCCCCGGCGCTTTCATGGTGCATCGCGTTTTTCTCAAGTCAAGCTGTGTTTACCGCATAAGCTAATTAGAATTTGAATACTTAATACGAACTATGATTTGAATTGGATCAAATGATTATTATATCCCGTACCAACGCGCCAATCTTACAGCGACGCGTTTTTAAATTTAATGCAGTATCGATGGTAACGACAAGTTATTATTATCTCTCATAATTAAATATACGTTGGCCCATTATATTACATTATCATCGAATCCAAATTAATTGATAAAATATGTCCAATAACGTAATGTCGTGACGACGTTCGGTTAAAATTAATATCGATAAGTACCGAACTCATTTTCTACTTGGAGATGCCGATAAAAAATAAAAAACAAGCTTTGAAGAAATTTCAATTTCAAATGGTTACGTACGAATTAGACAAGTTTTGGCACCGTAGCCAAAACGTTCTTTATTGTTAGCTTAGAAGAATCTAAATGCGTTTCCTCGATATCTATATTTGCAACGGTAATACGGAACACGGTTCGTAGTGGCAAGCTGCCTAAAATGTTTGAAAAAACAAAAAAAAAAAAAAAAAAAAAACTGCTTAACCATATCTTCGAGTTTAACGAACTCGATGTATATTAATACATATGGTTCGATTGTATCATTTCTATTTCTCTTTTTTCGTTGTCTCATTTTTTTTTTTTCTCTAAAAATTAAAAACCACGCTAAGAAAAATGCACAGCCGTCGCCGCGCGACGTCGTTTATATATCTAAAATAATTCAAAGGGGAAAAAAGGAAGAAGGAAGAATCGAGAAAACGATAACTACAAAGTCCGCATCGAATGTTTATTATTTCTTCTACCCCAAATAACGTCGATCGAGAGTGTCTTCCGCACGGAATACTCTCATCCGTGAAACAACTACTCCATACGCGAATTAATTCGAGCGAGGATGCTCTTTGAATGCTAAACCGAACAACGGCTACGTCATAATTCGAATATCAGGTTTGCACGAATATCCAAATCCATGTGTCTGCGGCGTTTGCTATCTACACGAGAGAGTCAGTGAAAGAGAGAAGGAGAGAGAGAGAGAAAACGAAAGAAAGAGAGACCAAAGAGAGACGAGAGAGATCCATAGTCAGAAATTATGTCGGCCAGTAGAGTAGCCGAATATCGCAATGGCTTTCGACCGCGTTTCAGGATAATATTCGCCGAGTTATAATCGTTCTGTGAATCCTGTGAAATATTTCGAGACCAATCTCGAATTGAAATTATCCTACGGAAAAAGAAGGCTCTCCAACGGAATCTGATAACTCTTACGACGCTCCTTTCGCGTTTGATGAGTAAGATAATAGTTTTCAATGAACGTTGAATAATTTACACTGCCCATCGTTCATTTACACAATCTCTCCGTTATCGTTATATCCGTTACATAATATCTTATCTGTGTATCAATCAATTGATATCCGATTAAAATGATGATCTAATTGACCGGTCGTCTCTTCGTTTAAAAAAAAAAAAAAGAAAAGAAAAGAAAAAGAAGGAAAGTCGTCGTTCTAAATACATCGAACGATACAAGGTGGTGAAAAAAAGTATTATCAAATTATAAGTAATAAAAGAGTTAACGAGCGTCATTAAACGTATCCGTTCGATTTCATCCGATCAATGATCAAATAAACGTTCGATCTTTCGTTCTTTCTTCTTAAAGATCTAAATGAATTGAACGAAGAAAATAGCGATGAGAGACAGAGAAAGGAAAGATAAATAAACAAATTAAAACAAAACAAATAAAAGTAATGAAGAATAACGTATTGTAAACTATCGCCCCGACCACTTCCATGTATCACTGTTATTATCAATATTATTACATATACGTACGTAATTTATGAAATTTCACAAAGAGTTTGACGTCCCATGGTCCCGTTCGTTTCGCAGCTCGTGCGCACGTGGTGGTGATGAAATATATATATCGTTTAGACGCTTACTTACCCACCCACCCACCCACCCTCCCCTCCCCTCCAGCGTCCCTACCCCTAAACGTGATTTATCTCAACGTTTCCTCCCTTTTCTTCTTTATCGTTTTCCTCCGCCAGCTTTTCCACCGCGAGAACGAGAAAGACGAGAAACTAGAGAGTAAGAGAGAAAGAGAGAGAGAGAGAGAGAGAGAGAGAGATGGATAGATAGAAAACTGGCCAACCAGGAGCTAACTTACCTAGGGAGAATTCACTAGCTCGCACGTTTACGCGCCAACGCTTCGCGGCGTTTGCTTGTTTAACTTGGATATGAGTTACGAGAGGAGTTGCAGAGAAGATGCGCGCGGATGCGGGGCTTTGAAAGAAAGATAGAGAAAGAAAGATAGATGGATAGAGGGGGGAGGGAGGGAGGGAGAGAGGGAGGGAGGGAAGCGCAGAGGAGGAAAGGAAAGAAGGAAGGAAGAGAAAGAGAGTAAGAAGAAACTGAAACCTTCCCGTTGCGTTACCTCGTTTCTCGACCAGACTTCATAACGCTTTTCTTCCTCTACCATATCTCTCTCTCTCTCTCTCTCTCTCTCTCTCTCTGTCTGTCTGTCTCTCTTTCTCTTTCTATCTCGAGTCTAACATAAGATCGACTCGTGTTATTACTTCGACTCCAAAGAGAAACAAACAGTTCGACGACTTCTGGATTACGAGCAGACCGTTCAATCTCTGTACGGATTTCCTTCCTCTCTCTCTCTCTCTCTCTCTGCCCTCCCCTCTTCTCTCTCTCTCTCTGCGATGTTTTTCGAAATCGTTAACGATCGTTACACTCGGTTAATGTCCGTTCTTACACGTGCTTTGATGTTTCTGCCTGGCGTCTAATATTTTCGTATACGTTGAAGATAAATTTAGAAACTAATCCATATATATTAAACCGTATATATAACCGACGCGTTAATAAAGTCGTAGAGATGTATTTTCTAACGATAATATACGTATATACATATAGCTAACTTAGTACTCGTTCGTACTAATCGATTATCGTACTTCCTTAAGGAAAAAGAAAAAAAAAAAAAAACAAAATTAGAACATTAAAGAAAAGAAAATAAAAAGAAAGAAAATCGATAGGAACGTTAACGCTCCCACGAACGAGATATTTGTCTATGTCTTTGTCACGTCGATAATAACGAATAAGGAATAATAATAATAATAATAATAATTCTTAATCCTATTCGTTTCGCATAAACGGTATAGTGTCGAAATATTTGGAGCATAAGTAGGATTATAGATAGAGAAAATGAAGAATCAGCTTGTAGGTAATCGCTTGAAATATACGGAGTAAGCGTCAATTATACTGCTGCACAGGATAATACAGCTTCGAGCTATGTTACCCCATACTCGTTCTACAGGTGGTATGGTGTATCGCAATAGTATCGGTGGAAAACGCTTTCGGCTATTCTGTCCAGAGAAAGAGAGAGAGAAAGCTAAATATATACATATATATATATATATACATACATACACATAAATTTATACAAAAGTAAGAAAGTCAGGAAACGTTTTAAATAATCCAACGAGTTTGTATTGTACGGACGATTAAACATTTCGAAAAAATGTTCTGCTCTCTTAAAAGGAATAATCTTTTTAAATATAAAAGCTAGAAATAAAATCGAATTTAATTAATCACGGACGAGAGGACGAGAATGTGGTGGTGCCTGTAATAAATGAATATAATTAAACGGAATATTAATTACGTATCTTTTCGTTGAAAATATTTGGACGATGTAATCTTCGACGAGAGAGAGAGAGAGAGACACTCCGAGCCGTGCGATATCCACGGCGTCACGATCGGTACTGATCGGTACTGTCTCTTTTGAAGGAGAAGGACGAAGGGTCAAAAGAAATCAATGGAACGTATATACGATCGACGACTTCGTACGAATACAATCGTGTATGTATTTCTTACGAGCGCTAGAAGAATACGTACCATTATATAAACAAATATATATATATATATATAAATACGTAGAAGGTAAGGTCGCCTCTTTGCAAACGGTATGACACATCGATCCAAATTACTTTCTATGTTTTGTTATTATAGATGAATCACGCACACGTGCACGCAATACGTACGTTTATCCTTTTGTTCCTTTTTCTTGTTTTTTTTTTTGTTTTGTTTTGTTTGTATATACGTGTATACGTACGTACGTACGTACGTACGTATATATCGTAACGATAATTTTTACGAAATAAAATGTTTCCAATGGAACGAAAGATACGTCAAAAAATCCTTTTCTAAACTCGCATTAATCGTTTTCACATCTTTTTTTTCTCTCTTTTTACATTCGACCTTGACCCTTCTATAAAATGGCACTCTTTCAAACTTCGACCCTACGGTTAACAAGCCCTACGTCGATGAAAGCTTCGAATCGGTTCCCTCCCATGAGATTCGAGGTTACGACTCTCTTCCCCTATCCCATACCTCCCCTTCCTCCTCCTCTCTCTCTCTCTCTCTCTTTCTCTCTTTCAGTATACCTCTTTCTCTGTCCATCCCTTTACGAATACCACCCACGTTCGAAGCTAGCTACTTCGGTGACGGTGACAGAGAGAAGCCACCGGCGTTTTCAATTAAACCCATAATTACGAATTCGATGGGTTTTCGGGGACGGCCTGCAGCAGCACGTGCGTTACCACCCGCCAGGCTAATTAGAGCTTTGATATTTATGCGAGAACGTTTAACCGTTTATGCGTACGAGTTCGGTTTGACCCACAAAAGCTTTTAAAACTTTTTGCTAAAATTTCATTCGATATGGAAAAAAAGAAAAAAAGGAAATACGATTCTATTAACGTTATTATAACGATTCGTTCGTACGTCGATATGTGGGGAGGGTGTGTATTATTTGTCCACTTTTCGGAAAGGTTTTTGAACGACTTTTTTATCCGTCGGTAAATCTTTATACGAGGGAAAAAATGTTTGTGTTTGGATGGCAAACGATAACAAAAAAAAAAAAGAAAATATATATATATATATATATACACGGCTAAAGAAGGATCGAAAAGGATAGAGTGATTTTCTAGGAAATCGTGTTTTGTCGATTCATTGAGATAAAAATTGTCACTCGAGAACGTCGAGATTCTCAATGTGCAGGAGATATCGGAGAAACTGTCATCGACAAAATGTCTTGATACGAAAGGAAATTGAGTAGGTCGGCATCCTTATCGACTTCTTCTTACTGTCACTTATCGTCATTATTTAGAAGAATTTATCTACGAACGCCTTTTATTATCTCTTGCTGCGTAATATCTAATAAAAAATAAAATAAAAATAAAATAAAAGTAAAGAATATATACCCGCATATATAATCCATCAATGAAATATATTATATATGCATATATTAGTATATATAAATCGAACAAATTTCGATAAAGTAAAAATATATGTGATAAAACGGAAGCATTTATTTGTGATCTTAAATCGTATTATTATTAAATTACGATTGGAAATATATTTTATCAATGAGCATACCCGAAACGTTTCACGTCTTCAAATGCACTATTGTGTATCTTCTTTCTTTTCATCCTTGAATAATTTTGTATTTTCCTCCCTTCGTGTGTTTTTCCTATCCTTCCTTCCTTCCTTCCTTCCTTCCTTCAAACCTTTTTCTCTTACCTCTCGTTCCCGCGCTACTCCTTTTGAAAACGAGAGACGCTTGCAATTTCGCACAGCCACGAGAACGCGCGAAAACGAGGAGGGTGGTTTGAAATGGTAAAATGGAAATAATCAGAAAAACGCGAAAGGGGCCCTCCATCCCGTTTTATTCTCTCTATTGGAACTTCTAGCTTAATTGTCTCGTTTCTACGCGTTCGTTTCATTTATTCGACTATTCCTAGCGCAAACGCGCAAAATTCTTCTAGCCTGCGTTCTTTTTTCTTTTTTTTTTTTTTTCTTTTTTTTTTTTCCTTTTAATAAAGAATACTCTCGGTTAGAATACACGACGAAAATATTAAATGGTATTAAAAAGGCGGCCACGTCACACGTTCATTACGTCGCTAAATCTAATGAGTCTGTCAGTGAGTCTATTCTTTTCTTTCCGCTTTTCTCCCCCGTCATCCTTCTTTTTCGTTTTATTTATTTTTCTTTTTTTTTTCTTTTTATTTTTTTTTTTTTTTTTTAATTTTCTTTCTTTTTCCTTTTACCACGTAATTATACATGTCGTTACCCTTTTTTCATCTCACTATTCCAGTGAATTTTTAATACCGTTTTGAAGTTCCCTAAAGCGGAAAAAAAGAATCTCGTAGCGAGCACGTTGTCGTCGTCATCGTCGTGTCGTCCTCATCTTCCTCTTCCTCTTCCTCCTCCTCCTTCTCCTTCTCCTCCTCCTCGTCGTCGTCGTCGTCGTCGTCATAATCGTCGTCATAGTAGTCAAATGAAAGCTACATGGATACGTTAAAGAGTGACACATTTATCCGGATAATAGATAGACGTGGTAAAACGTATACAAAAATAGTGTACATATGTGTGTGTGTGTGTGTGTGTGTGTGTGTGTGTGTGTGCTGTCACTAAAGTAATATATTGAGTATGTACGAGTACGTTAGAGTCCAGTGAGTCGAACTAGTACAGAATAATAGTAGCGGTGATGGTGGTAGTAGTAATAGTAGTGGTAATAGTAGGTAGTAGTGGTGGTGGCAGTTTGACTCCTCTGGGATTTTCTAAAACCATTAAACGCACGCACCCAGATAGAGAGAAATATTTGCGAAAGTTCATTAAAAAGATAACGACGTATTTAATTACGTGCAAAAAGAAGAAAGGGAAAAAAAAGAAATTACAAAAAAAAAGAGAGAGAGAGAGAGAGAGAGACAGGGATAGAGGGAGGGATAGAGATATAGAAAGAGGAGGAGAATTTCAACTCGTTCAAGCGTGAATTCCCTCTCCCGTTTCGTTTTTCCCATTTTCAGAAGCAAGTCGCGGAGAGCGAAATAAAAAGGTAACGAATTCCGTTTCAGATTCTATTATAATTTCAATGGAAAAATACACTGAGTTCTTTTTTCGAGGCACAAGCGGAGAGAGAGAGAGAGAGAGAGAGAGAGCCCTCGCCCGACTTCTTCTCGTTTTCTCGAAAAAAAAGGCGAAAAAAAAATAATAGAAAAGGAAAAGAACATGTCCAAAAAAAAAAACAGAAAGAAAAATTAAAAAAATAAAAAATAAGAGGGCGGGTTCAATCTGCTCTAGTTTTCGCGAAAAACGGCAAACGCACGATTAAAAGAAAAAGAGGATGTAAAATGGAGGGGAGGGGGAAGTATATCATTCGAATTTTCGTCGTACCTTTCTCATTTCAAGAAATAAGATAAAAGAGAGAGAGAGAGGGAGAGAGAGAGAAACGCGTGATCGAAGTCGATTGCAAAATTCTTTGTATTTTTATTTCTTGATAATAAATTTCAATGATAAATTTTAATAATTAATTCTTTATAAATAAATTTTATTTTTCAAAAGAGCGAGAAAAAGGATCGCGCGATTTTGACATATATATTAAATTCGATTGGTGTACCTAAAAAAAAAAAAAAAAAAAAGAAATAAAATAAAATAAAATAAAATAAAGTAAAATAAAAGAAGATAAAATAAAATACACGTAGACGTACACGTGTGCGTCGAAGAATCGTCTTTTGATCCGCGATGACGTTAACGGTAAGAAAAGTGAGCGAAAGGGCGGGGTGTGTGGGGGATAGTGGAAGAAGAGAAAGAAAAAATAAAATAATAAAAAGAGACTCAACATCTGCGAGCAGCATGTGATACACGAGAAGCTGGCCAAGTCGAACGGCCCGGAAATAAGCCTATGGCATTTTCATGGCTCGTGCTTGAAACGTGCTCGTAGCCTTTCTAGGGTTACGAAAACATTGGCTTCACCGGATATTAAACGACTTCTTCGTTCGTGACTAGCCACGCGAATTTATAAAACGAGAGAAAAAGAGAAAGAACAACGGGGAACAAAGATGAGAATACGGGAAGACCTTAATCGTGCTTTTTTTCTCGTTAACGGCTCGACGATTACGGCGAAACTATCGTGTTCTATATTTCGTTTTCAACGAAACAAATCTATTTGGAATTTTTGCATCGTCTAAAATTTCCACGAGCATTCTTCTCTCATTCTTTATATATATATATATATATATCTATTCTTTTATATATCTTTTCTTTTTTATTCATACTTTTATAGGATTCGTTCGAGGGACCGTACGACGTCGAATAAAGGATGATAAAATTTTCAAATTAATCAAATTACGTGAAACGTTTGTGTGTCATGGGTCGAAGTATTTTTAATCGTGGCAACATTTTAAATTGTCCGAAACGTCGATAATCCATCCAGCAATAATGTTATACTTTCTCCGAGATGTGGTATATAGTATGCCAAAGTTCATAACGGAAAATGTTATTATTTTCGAAGGAAGTTCACTCTATAATCTTGGCAATATCGCACAGAGCGAATGGTTTAAAATAACTTACGGTTAATTAAAAGCGAAATGGACTATCTACCGCAGCAGCTTATTGATATAGAAACGAGCGACGCGCTAAAAGAGACGGAAAGTTTACTGTTTTATGTTGAAATAGTGCCTGAGTGAATAAGGGAAAAAGATAAAAAGAGAAAATAGAGAATTCATTTCCAGTTACGAAACGAGAGTTCACTGAAGAGAAATTCGTCAAATCGAGATTGCTCGCAACTGTGTCCGTGTGTGTCATGCTGTATATATATATATATATATATATATATATATATATATATATATATATACACACACACATATATATGTAATATGAATGTTTGCTATCTTCGAAATAGTTTTATCCTATGGTATAATCGACTCCATGAATATGGATACCGATTGGAAAATATAAATACCAAAAAATTGACACAGGTCGGTCTCCTTGACAAACGTTATGGCAAAAATAAAAATCGATATGCATATTCGAAAATGAATCTACGTCGATTACTTGTGAAGTGCAATTAACGCGAGAGACAAGTACCGTGCATTCTCGTTATCTCCATTTTATATTAATAAACAATGATTTTTCAATGCTTTTATAGAATAATATAAACCTCATCGATATTCACAATTTCGATATTGAAAACAGATTGAAAACAAAAGGAGAAAATCATTTGAAAAACACTCGGACGGGGAGGGGAGGCTGGTAATTTTTTAAATATTAATTACTCGTTTCTCTCGTATACGTCCGATCGACGAGCTTACTACTTCAATCTCTCTCTCACTCTCTCTCTCTCTCTCTCTCTCTCTCTCTCTATCTCTCTCTCTCTCTCTCTCTCTTTGTCAACTTGGAAACTTATTAAACTGGTCTGAATTAGACAGTTGCGTAGTGAAAACGGTGGTTTCTATAAACCCATTAACAAGCTAAGCGCCTATCAAGAGCAGCCGTACTCGAGAGAAATAAGCGTGCATACAGCAAGATTCGCATGACCGACTCGTTCTTTCTGTCTCTCTCTCTCACTCTCTCTCTCTCTCTCTCTCTCTCTCTCTCTCTCTCTTTCTATTTTTATCCATCTACTATCTTTGTCCTTCGTCAAGTCAGAGTGAACGTGAGAAATATGGAAATACTATGAACCATGTGTCAACGTAAACGTCGATGATTTACAGAAAAGAATGAATGAATGAAATAGAAAAAGAAAGAGAGTAAGATAGTGAGAGAGAACTGAGAAGCAATTAAAAGGAAAGAGAAAAAGAAAGAGAGAGAGAGAGAGAGAGAGAGAAATACTAATTAAACGAGGTATTTTTCTTTTTTCTTTTTTTCTTTTTTTAAAATACGTATACTCAACACGACGGAACGACGTTGAACCTCGTACCGGAATTAAACCGAGATCACCTGTTTAAAAATAAAATGAAATAAAATTACCAGCCTGTCGGGGACAGATTCGCAACTTTTGTCACGCTCCATAAACGCCGCAATTTTTCGTACCTTCGCGCGAATCCATTCAGTTTTCGAGATAAAGCAACGACCTGTTCTTAAGCACATCGGCGGACCTTTCGAGGACGATAAGAGAAGACTGAGAGAGAGAGAGAGAGAGAGAGAGAAGAGGTCACTTCGGGTCAAAGACACGCACGTAGTCTACGATGAAATCGATTCGTAGTGGTCGACAGTATTCGGAAATCTCACTTAATTTTTTTTTCCTTCTTCTTTTTTTTTCAAATTCAATTGTGTGGTCGTATTAAAAAAAAAAAAAAAAGAAATAAAAATCAAGAAAAAGAAAGAAAAAATATCATCAAAACTGAAAGAAATTAACTCGTCGATATAAAAAAAAAAAAAAAAAAAGAAAAAAAGAGAATCCATATAAGAGAAGGAAAAAGGTAACGTCTTTATTTCACGTCGAATTGACGTCGTTGAAATCGAGATGCGAACGGGACACTAAACTCGGTTGGGTTATATACTCGAAGGAAATCACCTCGCCTGTAACTTTAATTCCTCGATTATCCTACATTGTCCTGTTAAAGTATATTACTTGGCTTTATAGAAGGAAACTCTCAAGCAAAGTCCCTATAAGCGCTATAAGTTACATCGTCTTATTACCCGTCTTATTCTTTCTCATTCGTTCGTTCGTTCGTTCGTTCGTTCGTTCATTCATTCGATGAAATTTTCCATACGACGTAGTTTTTGTATACCCTTTAAATCAAATTATCTATTATTCGCCGACGAACGAACGGACTATCGAAACGTAACATCGCGATATCATCGATCTTTAATGATAATATTATTTCAACCATAATACATCGCAAATATCGAAAGGAATTAATGCGAATCGTAAAGAGAAATCTCACAATAGACATTTCCTTTTTGTTCCTTGTAATTGAATTCGCGATGGGTAAAGGCTGATGATAAGCTAATATAACGAAACGATGTTAGATAATAACAGGTTGAAAGATACAGAATGAGAATAAGATAGAGAGAGAGAGAGAGAGAGAGAGAGAGAGAGAGAGAGAGAGAGAGAGAGAGAAGGAGAGAGAGAGAAAGATGAAGAGAAAGAGCCCGACGATCTGTTTGAAATAAAGCGTAGGAGTTGATACGTTTTAATGGGGGTAAGTGTAACGCGTTTGACGCTAACTCAAACGAGCAAAAGACAAGTTCGAGTGGAAGCTTAACGAGCTTCCTTGATATAAGCGAGAAGATTCTCTCCCGCGTTTTAATATAAAATTAATCTTTCGAAAGATGTCTCTCTCTCTCTCTCTCTCTCTCTCTCTCTCTCTCTCTCTTTTTCTCTTTCTCTCTTTGTCATGGGTTAAGTACTCCGTAGCCACTGTAAATGGAATTAGCCGAGGTTCAGTCTCGATGGAATGCGATTCGTGATGATGAAACCTTTGCAATGGTCGTATCTACACAACCTTTGAAATATCCAACACGGGTGGGACGGGGAGAGATACGCACAAGAAATAAGTACTTGGGTACGTCGTCGTTATTGATTTTAATCAAAATGGAAAAATAAAGCGGGGAGGTGAAAAAGAAAAGCAAGGGAAGGAAGATGTCTTAAAACAGCTTTAAAATTAATCCTTTACGGCGCAACTTTACTTCGTCGTCTATGAATATAAATAATAATATGAAAAATTTATGCTCGAACGAGAACGGTCGTGAAATTTAAATTACAAGTATTAATTAATCGCAGATATAAAAGTTACAAAAACACGCGCGCGCTCGATATGACTTCAAAGTTCGTTTGGAAAAAAGGAAAAGTCGTGAATAAGGAATAATATAATGTAGTTGTAAAAATATTACAACTTTTCTGAATGGATTCGATGTATGTATATATATATATATATATAAATATATAAAAATATATAAAACATATGAAGGATCGAATGAGAAAGATTACGATGCATGCGGAGTTACGTCTGTTACAGATGCAATTACGTAAAAGTGTCGACCTTGCGACAGAAATGAAAACGAAATGTCGATAAGTTTAGCGACGATCGATTGGTTCTCTCTCGTCGCGACAACGCAAAACTGTACGTACATGGGATATCCTATCGACAGGCACGTTCAACGCAAGCTTACAGCAGAGAGACTGAGAGAGGGAGAGAGAGAGAAAGAGAGTACAACCGACCACCCAACGCGAAGAATTTTCCCGAGTCCGTTTAATGATTTAAAACGAAGAAGAAACGATAGAGTGGTAGGAGGAATAACAATTATTCGTCGTCGTCTTCCAACCCGCAAACCGTCTCATTAGAAAACGAAATAGAAGACGAAAGAAAAGGAATCGTTCGAAATGTTCGACACCCTTGACTCTTTAATTTATCTTTGCATTTATATATATGTATATATATATATATATATATATATATATATATATACTTCTCTTTTTTTATATTATTTTTTCCCTTTTCATAATTTTTTCTTTTTTTTTTTTTTCTATTCTTTCGTATTTCAAGATTCAACTTCGACATACGTGTGTGTGTGTCTCCCTGAGGACGCTTTATAATGTCAAATACTATCTATATTTATCATTGACAATAAAATATCTCAATCGTTGTACACTGATTTTTGGTCCATCTTCTTTCCTTTATTATTTTATCTAAAGAACGACGACGATATTATAACGAGGCTCGCGTTCTTCTTTTTTCTTTTTTTAATATGAAACGCGCGAATACACGTACATACAAGTATGTAAACGTGTATATAAACAGCATAGGCAAACATTTGCGGACAGCTCTTCGTTTGTTTAATTTCTTGCTATGTTAACTGATATTTGTATATACATATATAAACATTCAATTAATAGAAAAATTGATGTCGATTCTAAACGAACGATGATGATTCCCCGTAGAGCGATAAAATATTTTTGAAATATTATTTTACAACGGGAAAAGGATACTTGAGAGATATATCTCGTTATTGAGATAGAGACAGAGAAACAGGAGGAAGGGATGAAGAAAATGAGGGTCTCTATAGAGGAATTATTCGTGACAGTAGCTCCGCATGTCGTTTTGGACATTTTTCTTTTTGTTCTTCTTCTTCTGACTGTAATGGAACCGTTTGAGTGCGACCGTTCGATTCTCTTCCCTTGCCGATGTAGATTGAATTGCTTTTCCAGGTTGCCACCGCCACGATCGTTCCTGGTACTCGTCCGTTATCTATCTTCCTCTTCGTTCCACTTTCTCGCTATCTCTCCCTCTTTCCCTCCCTCCCTCTCACTCTCTTTCTCTCTCTCTCTCTATCTCTCTCTGTCTCTCTGTCTTTCTCCGTCGGCTCGATATCTCGTCCACGTTCTTGATCCGTGCCATCGAATTGACCACGGATTAATTGAAAACGCGCGGTCTTACTTCGGATATCTACGGACAAAAGGGTATACACGGGACATTCTGATTTTAAATTACGTTATTCGTCTCACTTTTGAACGAATTATTATTATTATTATTATTATTATTAATATTATTTTTATCCGCGTACGTCATTCTCTCTTTCTCTCTGTCGCTCTTTTTTTTCCATATTTCTTTTTTTGTACGCTTCTTCTGCACCACCGCCGTATTGCTTCTCATTTTCGAACGAATTTTATAGAATTTTCTTTTTATTCTTCAAAAAAAGAAAAAAAAAAAGGCATGAGAAAAAGACAAGAGAAATATAATAATAATGATGATGATGATGATGATGATGATGATGATGATGATGATCATTTGAGTCGAGTAAAAATTTAGAGATTGTCCATTATCCTTTGCCAGCAAATGTGACCTCGATTGTTTTTTTTATCTTTTATTCCTTCCTTCGTTACATTTTTTGGCCTCTTTCTCGTTGTCCCTTTTTTTCTCGTTCGTGTGTGTGTGTGTGTGTTTTCTTTTTTTCTTTGAGTACACCGCAAAAAGAAAATATTCAATAACGTGCATTGTGTAGATCGCAGAGAAAATTCATGTAAATACTTTCAAACGATATTTTTTTATCGTGTTTTTCTTTTTCTTTTTTTTTTGTTTATTACGCCCCCCCCCCCCGTTCCTCGTTTCTTCCCTACCTCTTTTTCTCTTTCAAATTTTTGCATAAAGCAGACGAAAAACATCCTCGAATTTCAAAAAGTTACTCCTGCCGACTGTCGCCGGTGGTTAAACTTGTAGAGCAACTTCCTCCCTTTTTTAATAATATTTTTCGTGGAAAAATTAAAATTTTTTCTTCGTAGGGAAGGTTAGCTCCGTCCAACGGGGCGTGGGGGAGGAGCGAGGAGTGAGTGGTGATGGAGGGAAGGAGGGAAGGAGAGAGGACCGAAAGTGGCTACGAAATAAACTGAGAAACAAGATATTCTTACTCATTTTACGTTGGCACAAATTGCTCGAGAAGGGAACGAAAAATAAAAAAAAAAAGAGAGAGAGAGAGAGAGAGAGAGAGAGAGAGAGAAAGAGAGAGAGAGAGAATCAAATACGAGAATAGGGAAAAAGCTCATGCGGAAGGAAAGTAAAGAATGCCAAATAAGAACGAAGCAGGACATTCTCGGTGTTTCTGCGCTATGCGTGTCCTTTAGTTTGCTCGGCCCCGAGCAAAGTTCTTTGAAATGTACGCAAAAATAGAAAATCAAGAAAGAAAGAAAGAAAGAAAGAAAGAAAGAGAGAGAGAGAGAGAGAGAGAGAGAGAGAGAGAACGAGGACGTTGAAACGTAAACCGAAATAATCCTTTTATTTTCCGCACGTTCGACGGCAGAAAATAAGAAGAGAAGAAAAAATGAAAAGGAAAAGTTGAACGGCGAGGAAGGAAGAAAAATGAGGAGAATTCTGGAAAACGTGGGTAGGGGGAGGATGGGTGGAGGGGGAGGGGGGAAGTTGAGTAATAGAAAAATGAGGAGGGAGAATGAATAAGTAAAAGAAAAAAAGAAGAGGAAAACCCATCGGAATAAATAATTTCAATTAATGTAGGTAATGAAAACGGAAGGTTACGAACGAATCATTTGCTATTCTCGTTATAACTCGTTTTGTCTGTACGAAAACGAAAAAATAAAAAAAAAATAAAAATAAAAATAGAAAGAAGGGAGAGAGAAAAAGAGAGAAGAAGAACGAAAAAAAAAATAAAATAAAAGGAAAGAAAAATAAAAAATAAAAAAGGATAATTAGGAGCCGAATAAATTCGTCTGAAAAGTCTGCAGCAGGGAGAGGAGTAAATTCGAGCTTTTGGCTTGAAATTTCACCTATCTCTACTTTTCCTATCCTTTCTCTCTCTCTCTCTCTCTCTCTCTCTCTCTCTCTCTTTCTCTTTCTCTCGTTTTTCTAGTACAGAGAGAGAGAGAGAGAGATACTACTTTTCCCATTCCGAAACCTTTTCCTCCTCCTCCTCCTCCTCCTCCTCCTCCTCCTCCCCCTCCTCATCCTTCTCCATCTCCACCTCCTCCTTCACCACCTCTTCCTCTCTTATCCTCCTTTCTCTAGCGTACAAAGCTCGAGGAGTGGTCAGTGCTGTAAGCCATGTTTAGAAACACACCGTACAAACCCCTGGACATCGTTACGAATGCTTCAGACGAAAACACGACGAGACGTCTACATTGGCAAGGATATACTCGAGAAATACCTTGAGATTCGAGCAACAACATCTGGACGTTGCAATTTTCTTCGAACAATGAAGAGAACGAAAAAATAAAAAGTAGAAAAAAAAGAAAACGAGAGAAAGAAAGAAAAAGATAAGAAAATACGACGATAGAAATTCTCGAACGGACGAAAATTATAAACACCATGTATCGAGGAAAATTGATGAGATAGTATCTCGTGCGTCGTTTCTTACTCTTTCATTTTTTCATTTCTTCCTCTTTAATCGCTAATATCGATCGAAATTATCGAGAGACGTTACGTTCGACACAAAAAAAAAAAAAAAAGAACGAAGAAGAAAGACATTGTCTCTCATCGATCCAACTGTCGCTCGTCGTTCGTTGTTTCGAAAATAAATTTGTTTAAATCTTAATATTAACAAATGCTGAATTCCCTGCGATACCTCGGAGGCTATTCGTCCTTCGTACTCGTTGAAAATATGAACGCCGAAGGCGTTCCATCAACCATTTTGTTCTACCACGCTCTTAAACCACTTTTACTTATTTTTCTCTCTCTCTCTCTCTCTCTCTCCACGCGCGTCTCTTGTACTCTCTCGTTAGAAAACGAAATACAAGGCATAGCAACAACGATCTCAGCGTCATGTTTTTTTACCGATCGAATTATATCGTCCGCAAAATTTTAATGGCGGATGATAAATTCAACGTAAAAAAGAAAAAGAAAAATGTCATTTCTCCTCTATTATCCTCCTCTCCTCTCTATT
>OU964983.1:4296321-4316321 GCA_918808275.2 Dolichovespula sylvestris | reverse complement strand
GTACTATTGTTAAATTAAAAAAAAAAAAAAAAAAAGGAAGGAAGAAGATCAGAAGAAAAAAAGAAACGAAACGAAAGGAAGACAAAGAAACGATCGAAGCTGCGACGTAATGAAATAGTAAAAACGGCCTGTCCTTATTTAAAAATGTCAAAGTATAATAGCAAATAAAAAACCCTTATCGAGATATTCAAAACACTTGGCCGATTATACCCCTTCCTATTACCATCTACTTTAAAAATCCTCGTGGTCGTTATTGCACCGATCGTGAAACAACACGGATCATCGTGAGATCCTTAAATACCACGTCCAGGGAGTCCTTCGAAGAGGAACTCCCATGTCGAGAGAGATGCGGGTTCTCTCTCTCTCTCTCTCTCTCTCTCTCACTCTCTCTAGCTATTCTTCGACCCTCTTGCGGTACCCTAGGGAAAATGAATGAAAAATATTGTCTCGGACACAATGGCCTTGAGAACGAAAAAGAAGATATCTTGCAGGCTCTCTTCCTCTCTCGTTGTCACTCTCTCTCTCTGTCTTTCAAGGAAGTAGCTGAGGAGAGAGAGAGAGAGAGAGAGAGAGAGAGAAGCAAGTTATACGGCAGGATTACGAGATTGCTGCGGGGGGATTACGAAGATGGCTCCTGGGACGTCCAATCTCAAGGATAAACACTTTCTGACGTTCTTACGCCCTGCTGATTCTCTCCTTTCGTCGTACCCTCGCGGTTTCCCACTTTTTTCCCTCTGTTTTCACCTATACACCTTCCACTTCTAACCCTCTCCCTCCCTCCCCCCTCTCTCTCTCTCTTTCTCTCTGTCACACTCTTCGATCCCCTTTTTTATTTTTTTTCTTCCCTCTTCCTTATGAAGGACTCCCGCAGACACGACCGAATTACTCGCAAAAACTCATTTTCCTTTCTTCTTGCTTTGCCACGACTGGCCGACTCTCGCTCGTCGTTGGAATATTAAAAATTTAATTATAAAAATACCTCCAGTCTCTCTCTCTCTCTCTCTCTCTCTCTCTCTCTCTCTCTCTCACGCTCTGCCGCTCTCTCCCTCTCCCCTCTTTTTGCAAGTTCGACTTCAGCGAAGTATATCAGATCTCCACCTACTGGAATGGGTACGACTTCTCGCGCGAGACTTTATATCATTATCCCCACTTCCTCCATCCCACATTCTATCTTCCCCGCTCCCAAAACTTGCCAAATTCCAAGAATTTTGTGTTACTCGAACGTAAGACACTATTCTTTCGTAGGACATTCGTGTACTCACAAAAACATATACGTGTATATATATATATATTTATTTATTTATTTATTTCGTTCATATCAACTCTCGTTTGTTTGTATAAACAAATTATTCAACTAAAATGCATCGATCTAAATCATTTATTTATACGAAATAAATATTGGTTTTCTCTTTTCGTTTTTTTTTCTTTTTTCTTTTTTTACATCGTAAATAATACATGAATTCCTTAAATTCGTTTAATCCCGAAACAGTAAAATGATAATCCGCAACGGACGAGTGGTTTCGGTATATTATTTCGCGAGAAGCAAAAGATGGATTAAATTCGCGAGCTACGTCTACCGTGCTTATACCTACATATTTCCTACCACCTTCCTATAGTCCCGCGATTATTTGTGGTTTCACTCGGCCAACTTCCAAGCTTTTCGGATTAACGCATTCGCAACGCCACGGCGTACTGCGAATGAAACGGATTTTGAGTTTAAACAAATGCCTCGGAGTTATCTCTCTGAGCGTTTAACCTCTCCAGTCGTCGTTTGTCCTATCGTGAAATTAACGTAATTAAAAAAGATTAAAACAAAACAAAAAAATAAATAATAATATTAACGAACGAATCTCTGTTACCAAACGGAAAAATTTTTATTTTCGCGCGACCCCGTTGATTTTGTTTTATCTTGTTCTTTTCTTTTCTTTCTTTCTTTTTTTTCTTTTTCTTTTTTAGATACGTAAAATAAATTTATTCGCGATAAAAAGAATTGGAAAAAAGATTTCTTAAACACTCGTCGAGTAGTAATTGTCAATAATGAATGTATGTATGTACATTCAAATGTTTATGCGATAAATAAATGCACTTAAGTGTTATTTAAAGTCACGAAATACGAAAGCAAAGTATTTACGATTTAATCAGTAATGGGAATATATTTCTGGGATAAATGAAGCTCTCGTTTTACATGAAATTTGCATTGGATATCGAAAATAATGTAATAAAAATAACAACCTCTCTCGTTACATTCTCTGAATGCAACGAATCAATTTTCATGAATATACATACACACACACACACACATATATATATATATATATATATATATATACACCTGCATACGTATAAGCAGAATATGCATCAGGTTTTCTATTTCATAAATGCATTAAATATCAAATGATTGCGTAAGTAATATCTATATTTACATGTTTTTATATGATACCCCGTGAATGTTTTAAAACATTCTCTCGTATGCTTAAAATTCAAGAAGTAACAAACAAGTGTGGGAGAGCAAATCATTTGCAAAAGATAATATTTAACTTCATAATCGAACCCTTTGATATTCTTTAACGCTGATTATAACGAAACATTTGCATATATATATATATATATATATATATATATATATATACTTGATCGTATTTGTTTCACCGCGCTGTCTAAACTATGTTTTTAAAATACGATAGTCCAACGTTGGCCAATGTTTACCAACAATTAGCACTATTAATTTTAATAATTTACAATTTCCCCTTGGACACTGGCAATGTAATTGCCGTGCGATTGTTACCAAATGGTGCGGACCCTTTTGAATAATGCATATTCCTAACAACTTCAGCCATTAACCTTTCATTTCTATGCAACCAAGCGATGTATGCGTTTACCTTGAAACTTTAAAATTTGTTAAACGTTTCGAAAAATGTGCATTAATTAAATTAAAATAACAAAAAATATATAAAAAAAAAAAGAAAAAAACAATAAAAAATAAAAAGAGAAAAAGAGAGAGTGAAAGTGATCGATAAAGGTGATCATCGATACCGACGATCCCCATCCTTGTCCATTTTACCCATTCAATATCAAAACTCACGGATTTAATCGGTCCATTAATAATAAGTTTCGTTTTTCCAATAAACGTTGATAGTTTTATCTACTCGATTTATAACAACGACACGTTGACGATTACGTTCGCGTTCGTTTTTCACTCTCGTTTATTATCATTTTTCCTATTGTTTTCCTTTTCCTTTCTGTTCCATCATTATTTCTTCCCATTCCTCCATTAATCCCGCCCTATGATTAATTTCGAATTTACTTGATACAACGCATAAGACGTTTCGATAACGCATTAGTCGAATGTATCATAATAGGGCGGATTAACAACAATAGCCCGGGATATCGTGGCTAATTACCAGTACGGACAATCACAGGCCTCACTCCATGATTCATAGGAGCTCTGAAACGGAGAAGCATTTATAATGATTGCTATTACCTTTTGTTAACTTCTAAAGATTAATTGTTGTTCTCAGCTGGAAAATCTTTACGAGTATTTAAACGGAGTTAAACGATATGTTTAAGAATACAAAAATAAAAAATAGAAATATAACACGAGAATGTATTACAATATATTTATACACGATATATATATAAATGAAAAGCGAAGAAAATATGTGGATACGTACCTATATATTATAAAACAAAACAAAACAAAAATATATACATATATATCCAGGTATATGGATACCAACCAATTTAACCCATAGTAAATAATATTTGAAGTCTTTGAATCCCGATTGAAAAACATAAAAAAAAAAAAGAATATTTATTATGACAAACGGGAGGGATAGTGGGGGAGGGTGGAGGAAGAAAAATATCAAAGTAATTCGAGAAGGATGTTATCGAAGTGCCATTAACCCCAAAAACTCTCGGACACTCGCGCGATTCTCTCGGCGAACGAAAGGCAAAGGATATTTACGAGGGTCGTTGCGAGCATTAAAAGGGACATCGACGTCTTTCAAACGATTTACACCCTCCCCATACCCTCGCCCTACACAGAAATCGAGAATGCAAACCAGCCGACAATTTCAAACGCTTCTTCGTCCCTATCCCTCGATTTTATCTATCTATCTATCTATCTATCTATCTATCTATCTATCTATCTATATATATTTATTTATTTCACGATTTTCTCGAATTTCTCTCTTTTATCGATTACACTCGATATCCTTTGTTCCCCTTCTCGTTTCCCCCGGACAGAACATTTTCAACGCATAACGTTAACTACTTATAGTCTGTTGTAATAATTTCAGTCCAGTCATATACCGCGCAAATTTGCCACGTGAGTTTTCTTTACGGCTTCTCGCCCCTGAATTCATTAAGAAAGTTTTCCTCCCCGGAGTATGCATCCCCTGGAGAGAGTTAGAGAGAAAGACGGAGTTAAAGAGTAAAATAGTGGGAAAGAGTGAGAAAATTTTAACTCGCAATGTATAAATTGCTATTTCTTACAAAAGCTCAGTTATGTTCCATGGTAGAACGCTCGACTTACGAGCTAAGAGAGATAAAGATAGAGATAGAGATAGAGAGAGAGAGAGAGAGAGAGAGAGAGAGAGAGAGAGAAATGGGAGGGGGAAAGTCGTAATAACTATCCATGTCTAAGTTTATTTCGTTATTACCAGTTTAACTCTCTCTCTCTCTCTCTCTCTCTGTCTTTATCTCTTTATCTCTGTCGAAAATTTATAAAATCGTTTCTAGCAAAACATCATTTGATTTTTCTTACAAAAAAAAAAAAAAAAAGAAAAAAGAAAAAAGAAAGAAAAAAAAAGAAAGATAGAAGAGGAGTTCACGGAGAGGAATCTTTCGAGATATCTAGTCAAACTTCGACACTTTCGATGCATCAAACTATTTGAATAGTTCTCATACTTTCGTCAAACTGTCCAAGTCTCGTAAAGAAAAGTTACTTCTCGAATCGAATGATATCTCCTTCTTCCTCCTCATCCTCTTCTTCTTTCTTTTCTTCTTTTTCTTCCTCTTTCTCTTCCTCCTCCACCACCACCACCACCACCTCCACCTCCACCTCCACCTCCGTCCCCTCCTCCTCTTCTCATTCTACTACTTTTCTTCCTCTATCTCCACTTCCTCGTGGTTACGAAACGTGAGTTCAAGTCTACAGATATTTCTCTTTTCTCAAAGATGGGGCATCTGCTTAACGTTACGACTTAACAAGAAACGTGATTCTTTGACTGAGGAATAAGAGGGTGAGAGAGAGAGAGGGGGAGAAGGGAAGGGAAGGGAAGGGAAGGGAGATATACGTCTATTTCTTCTTTTGGACGATTCCTTATAGAAAGAAAGACACTGAGAAAAATTTGAAAGAGAGAAAGAGAGAGAGAGAGAAGATAGGAACGAGAGAACGAATAATAACTGAGACGATTTAATCCGTCTAAAGGGAAATATCTTGATGGAGCACAGATAGTGAGATTTTAAGGGAACCTTAGGAGTAAAGAAGAGAAACGAGAAAAATTACTTTGGATACATGATGGGTAACACGAGTCTTGTTAAATCATATTAAAAAAAAAAAAAAAAAAAAGAAAAAGAATTTACGTCCACTACCCTTCCTTCTTTTTTATTTCATTTTATTTTATTTTATTTTATTTTATTTTATTGTATATTTATTATCATCGGACACAAACCGATAATAAGTCACACAGTGCGGTTATCTCGGTCGGTGATGACGAACGAACGTTTTAACCTTTCGAATAATTTATCGGAATTTTTTTGCTTCTGTGTTTTCCCTGTTTTTTATTTTATTTTATTTTATTTTTTTTTGTTTTTCTAACAACGAAATCATATCCCACGCCGTATCGTGGAGGGGGTCTCGTTCTGTTATCGTTAACCCAAATTAAATAATGTCAACGAAATTTCTCTTTAGCCTAGTACTACTGGCAGGATTTACAACGTGTCGACGTTACGAACGAGACCTCGCACTCCTTCCTCTTCGACCTAACAGAGAGAGAGAGAGAGAGAGAGGAGCTCGGTGCTTCAAACGTCCATTTTAATAATTTATCCAATTCGAGGCTAAACGTTGTAAAATTTAGACGAGTTTGTCGACGTCGTCGTCGTCGTCGTCGTCGTCGTCGTTTACTTTCACGAGAAAGGTTTGCCATAAGCAAACCCCCGCTGTTATATCACAATACCTGGTAAATTTTCAACTAATTTCAAAGGAGCTTAAGCAAGAAACGAACGCGTATAGATGATATTTCTAAAATGATATATGGAACGATATAACTTTAAATAGGCGATACTCATTGAAACGATCCGAAAGTATTAAGTTCGTTCGAATTACGCGTGTACACAGGTATGTGTATTATATAAATATATATTTAATATATATATATATGTGTGTGTGTGTGTGTGTGTGTGCATAGTTTATCACATAACGCACGAGGAAAGGTTGTGTCCGAGTCTAAATACGGTCGTATAACCCTCGCGCCATTTCTACGTCTACTCCTTGTAATAATTCATCGGTCCGGTTCTTTCTCTCCATGGTTTTCGTGGAAGGTCGAAAATGGTTGAGGGAACCTCGTGTACCATATACCGATCCCCGATGGTGGACCGAGCTGGGATGCTTAGGAACGCACAATGGAACCACTGTCGAAGAGAAAGAGCTCGGCCGCAGCTTTCGGGAGGCAGCTTCTCGGCAACTGAAATGTCGAAAGGAAGAAGAGAAAAAGGAAAAGAGAGAGAAAGAGATGCCTTTCAAGCTCCGATCTTTCACGAGAATTCTCGGATTCTTAACAAAGCGTCCAAGCTTTACTAACTTTCTGTCTCTTCTTTCGTAGACGGAACGCGTTTAACGTGCTCGCGATACTTTCTAGCCCCTTTAACGAAATATCAAAACGAATAGTTCCCGAGCAATCCTACCCTCTTTCTCTTCTATATGTTCCTACGCCAAAAGCACAACCCAGCTCTCGTTCGTCGGATCGATCCGAATAGTTAGATCGATCCACGATCGAAACCCTCTAATCGTTCTACACGACCCATCATCCAACAAGAGACATCGCAATTCTGCGATTTCTTATGGTTCTCTTTTCTTTCATCCATCTCTCTCTCTCTCTCTCTCTCTCTCTCTCTCTCTCTCTCTCTTCCTCTCTTTCTCTCTTCCTTAAGCCTCCCAAAGGATTTCGGAACATCGTTCGAGGGAACCTTTGTCATGCCGACGAAAGCTACGAATACCTTACTCTTTGAAATTTTATCTCAAGAATTTTCAAACGAGAGAGAACGATGCTCGGTAATAAAGAGAGATGATGGCGTATTATTATAATACTTTCTTTCTCTCGCCCTCTCTACCTCCCTCTATCCCCTCTATCGCCCTCTGATAAAAATCGAAATTTTTACAAGTCAAATCGCCGTAATCCGAAGGTATTATTCGAATGCCTGGTCGACTTCAAACGATACTTTTTACGATCTCCCTTTCTAAATGTTTAGAACAATGTTTAAAAAAATAGAAAAAAAGAGAGAGAGAGAGAGAGAGAGAGAATCGATTGATATATCATTCGTCTACAATTTTTCTTTTTTTTTTTTTTTTATTTTTTGTTAAGACACCGCACACCACGATGCAGTTGAAACTCTGTGGTGATGGTGACGAGTGAAAAAAAGAAAGTGAAAACAAAACAAAAAAAGAAAAGAAAAGAAACAAAGTGTAAGAACCCGTTCCGACTGTTTGGCCTACATTCACCTTTGAAGAAGAAGAAGAAGAAGAAAAAAAAAAGGGTTAAGGCAAGGCCTTTATTGGGTTAATATTTCATGCTTGACGAGCGCGATGCGACACCGCCACGAAGATAAACCATCCTTCTCGCTCCCCCCTTCAAAACCCTTCGCAGTCGACGTTTTACGAGCGACGGCCGGGGTATTACGTCCCTCTTTTTCAAATTTATCTTTTACGGAAACGCGCTAACGCGGCTAATGGAAAGAAAAAAGAAAAAAGAAAAAAAAAAAACGAAAACGGCCACTTCGGCTTCGCGTGGCACTTTTTATATTCGTCGATGAATATTTTTTTCTTTCTCCTTTTATTTCTCTTTTTTGTTGCCATTGTTCTTTTTTACCAATTTTTCGATTTCTCTCTCATCTCCTCCTAATCTTCCTCGTCCTCTAATTCTTCGTAAGACACGAGAAATAGTTATATAAATAGATACGTATGTGCTCGCCCGACATAAGCCCAACGAATTTTCCATCTGGCTGCACTCCATTTTACTCTTTAATTAAAAGATCATGCTGGCGCCCCCTCCCCTCCCCTCCCCTCGCCCTTCCTCTTATAGCCACCGCGCTACTCAATACTCGATATATGTATGGTATACGTATGTACGTACGTACGCGTCATAAAATGGAATTTAATTAAATTCGATCGAATCATTACTCGATTCGTCGAGAAGAAAGGGCCAGTAAATAACGTCAGATAAATCATTGCGACTACGTTTTAATCGTCCGATGATAATTAATCTCGAACGATAGAGAATCGATAAAAAGAGACAAAGAATGAGAGAGAGAGAGAGAGAGAGAGAGAGAGAAACCATTTATTTTCATTGATATTACCCTAATATTGAAAAGAGAGGGAGGGAGAGAGAGAGAGAGGAGGGAAATAGTCATCGGAAAATGAACCACAAAATACATTAAAAAAAAAAAAAAAAAAAGAAAAGAGGAGGAAAAAAAATGAAAGTCGGACAGACCGATCGAATCATTAATGGATTCGTTCCATAAAGAAATGGCCGATGAATAATATATAAAAGAAAATACATTATTCGATTTCGTTGTAATCGCGTTGTAATAATTGTTAACGCGAATAGAACGAAAATCGTGAAATACGAACGATCAAAAGAGAAAAAAGAAGAAAAAAAAAAAAAAAAGAAAAAAAGGAAGCGGTCGGGCGGGTTCATCGAAGAGGGGGTGAGCGAACCAAATGCGCGAGGGAGGGAGGGGGGGTGGTGGTCGGAGAGGAGAGGAGAGGAGAGGAGAGGAGAGGAGAGGAGGTAATGATAAAGCGAGGAATAAAAATAAAAATGTGAAAAAGTTAAACGATCGTCGAGCTTATTAAAATGAAAATGAAAATGAAAATGAAAATGAAAATGAAAAAAAAATAAATAAATAAATAAAGGGAAAAAAGCCATCGTTTTCATTGGAATTACGATTGAAAAAGGTCGATTGTTATTTCTGTTATTTATCGTTAATGCAAATGAAATTGTGTAAGTGGAAACACCGCGAAGAGGGAGACTAGAGAGAGAGAGAGAGAGAAAGGGAGGAGAGATGAAGGAGGAATAAGAGAGAAAGAAGAGAAGGGGAAAAAAGGAGGAGGAGAAGGAGGAGGGATAGGGATGTCTCCCATGTACGTGGTCGTTCCAAGTCGTTCCTCTTCTTAAGAAGCGCAGACGACTATCATCGATATTCTTCCCTCGAAGCCGAGCTCAAGCGGGGAATACCGATCGAAATTGTGTGTCCTCCTCCTCCTCCTCCTCCTCCTCCTCCTCCTCGCTTCTTGCCTTCTCTTCTCCGGCAAATATTTTTGCGCTCTCCTGATTTCTTCTTCCCAACGGAGGCCGCCAAACTATTCGAATTCCCGATACGTAAGGAGGACAACGCGTTTGTGTAATTATCCGTTTTGCCGATCTCCGTTACACGCACACGCACATATACACGCGCACATACGCGTAAATAAATGTTTTTTAAGAAACGTTCGAAAATGGTGAGAAGAACTTTAACAAAAAAAAAAAAAAAAAAAAAAAAAAGGAAGAAAGAACCTAGCAAATTTCTTTTTCTCTCTCACATCGTATTTAATAATACGAATGACGATGCAAGCGCGTAAATTCCGTAGTAGGATTTGTTAGAAAGAAAAGGAAAAGGAAAAGGATTAAATATCCTAGCCAATTACTTGATAAGACACGAGAGAGAGAGAGAGAGAGAGAGAGAGCCACACGACGAGTAAACCAAACGAGAAGACGAGAGAAACTCTGTGGAAAATGCGAGAAATGAGAGAGAGAGAGAAGGAGAGAAAACAAGTAAACCAACTTAGACCGAAGATGCTCATCCATACATGCAGGAAGAGTAAACCATACGTAAATGTACGTACACATAGGAAGAACTATGGTGTGTATATATATATATATATATATATATATATATATATATATATATATATATAGGGTGAATTCCATGACTAGAGCTTTACGAATTCCTATCATCCTTCTAGAGTTTTCTATCTCATTGTTGAACAAACGTGCCGAACAAAGCAAAGATTCATAAAAGCAGCAACAATTTCGTTACCTCTTTGGAGTCTATCCAAACAAAGCGAGGATATATTTCGTATAGAGAAAAAAAAAAGGAAAAAAAGAGAAGGAGAAGAAGAGAAAAAGAAGAAAGGATATGGACAGAGAGAAAGAGAGAATAAAAATGTACAACATGCGCGTTATAGATAAGCGATAAAGTTCGGCGCCGTGGAAAACAAAATTAAGTCTTACAGTCTTAATAGAATTGATCGTGGTAACGTTTCGCAAGAGGACGTGAAAATGAGTCACCCGGTATAGATACTTTTAGCCTCGCATCCGCGTTCGAGATGTTAAGAGCGTGCGCGCAGCCTGCGCTCACACAAAACGCACGCACGTATAGAAGCGCACCAATATATCGGAGTAAGAGCAAGCAGGCTATATCCCGTAACTCGGAGGTTACGCGCTATCCGCAGGAAGACTTCGTAATTCTTCGTGCGTCACAAACGTGCCCGTGTTCTCTCCGCGTGCGTTTACAAGGGATATCGGAGTACTACGAGAGGTAAAACCCGCCGGAGTTACAGGCTACGTTCACACCGAGCCTAATCGATGGTTATGTATATTTAAAAACAAAAAGAATTTATTATTTTCAAATCTATATCGACGCGTATCGACGATCTAAATAATCTTCCAAAGAAATTGATTCATTTTTCTTTTTTTTTTTTTTTTTATACAAACGCACGTATAGCCACACACACACACACATACGGAGATATATATATAGAGAGAGAGAGAGTATATATTCGTGTGTACGATATGCATATAAATGTTTTTTTCGTTTACGGATATATAAAAAGGAGAGTATACGAATGATCAATAGTTAATATACTAATAATAATAATAATAATGATAATAATGATAATAATAATAATAATGCACGTTTATCACGATATCACAATAGTAATCGAATAAACCGAAGCAAAGCTATCGCAGCTGCATTCGCTTTCGAGCCTAATTTTCGCTCCAGTGCACACGCGGAGTCTGTTGCAGAGATGGAAAGCAACGCGTATTTTATACGTACGTAAGAACGAACGAAACCTATCGATCGAAAGTAAGCAATACTGCTTGCAACACGCATCGAAAACGTCGCCCAAGTTATTCGAATAAAAGACGACGATCTGTCAGCAATGAGAGGAGAATCACTGCAAGGTAATTCTTTTGCTTTCTTTTTTTGTTTGTTTGTTTGTTTGTATTCTTTTCCCCCCTCTCTCTCTCTCTCTCTCTCTCTTTTTTCCTTCCTTTCTTTCTTTCTTTCATTATGAAAAGAAGTAGCTCACTCGGTCGACATGTGAAAGCATTTTTTATTGTATTACGTCAAGACTAGACTGAGCAAGTACTTTGGAAACGCGCGAAAGAACGTGGAGATCCATTGTCTTGATAAAAAGCAGGAAGAGGCAAAAAGGGGCAAACTCCTTATCGTTAATGACACACACACACACACACACGAACGCACACGCACGCACGCACGCACGCACACACGTTGAAAAGGCGCGAGTTAATTCGAGTGGCAGGTCAAACACGAGGTATTCGCGTCTAAACCCGTTTCGAATAGAACCGAAAGAATCGAATAGAATAGAATAGGATAGGATAGGATAGGATATAAGAAAGGAAAGGAAAGTTTTCCTGCTAACCTCTTCGAGCCCCTCCCCCCAACCACCCACCCACCCACCCACCCCGTATACACATTTACTCTACTTTAATAGGTTTACTCTTCGTCAAGGAAGAGACTGTTAAACGCGAGGGGGTGAAAGGAAGAAGAAAAAAAAAATGAGAAAAGTGATAAGAAGGAAAGAAAAACGACGACGTATCGAAATAATTTCGACGAGTACATTTTTTTTTGTGTAACTCCTTTGACGAAAGAAATAAATGGAAAGAAAAAAAAAGAAGAAGAAGAAGAAGAAGAAGAAGAAGAAGAAGAAGAAGAAGAAAAAATTATCGATTCACGATTTTTAACTTGGTTTCGTTCTTCGTTATCCTCGATCAAATTTAAACGGGATTGGGGCGGGGGGATTAAAGGAACTGATCGATAAAAATGTTACACGCGGTTAAAGCGAATTAATTCGTCGAGTAACTGTATAGAAAAAAAAAAAAAAAAAATAATAATAATAATAATAATAATAAAATAAAAAGAAAGAAGGAAAGAAAAAGAAAATAATAAAGCAACTATGAAGTTTCTCGTGAAGCTACTACATTCCTTCGGTTAACTCGTCTATACACCTTACTACTCCTCTGCGTGCACTATGAAAAAGAAAAAGTGGGAGGACGGGTAAGGGTGAGAGAGAGGGGGGGGAGGGGACGAACTTTAGTGAATAAAGAATTTTTAATGGAAAAAGTATTTCTTAACCAAGGCTACGCTTTAAAATTGAACAAATAAAAGAAAAGAAAGAGTGAGAGAGAGAGAGAGAGAGAAAGAGAGAGAGGAGAAAAAAGTTATGCCGTTGTAGTTAGTCATGAAGGAACTTTATATACCCTATGAAATATGTATATACGAATAATGATCTAACGCGATATTAAATTGGTAACTATTCTCATCGCGGATACGTAGAATTTAACACGGGATTTAGAAGTCGATTGAAACGCGATTGTTTCGAATAATTTTCATAAAAAGTCGCGATTTCAAATTTCATCGAATATTTATTTTTCTTCCCCTCCCCTCCGAGGCTATTAAAATTTATTCCTCATTCAAAGAGAGACATTCGGATAATTATTACGTGCATTTCTTCGCCGTGATTAGATACGACTAATGTGTCCCTAAGTACATACGAATAATTTCGATTAATTCTTCACGATTTTAACTTTGATGATAATAATAATAAATATAAATAATAAATTCAAACTTTAATAATAATAATAATAATAATAAAAATAAAAATAATAAAGGAAAGAGAGGAGAACAAAAAATTGTCCGTAAGAAAACTTTCTAATTCGTTGCGACACGAATTTACTCTTTCTCTCTCTCTCTCTCTCTCTCTCTCTCTCTCTCTTTCTGTTTCTCTCGTTTTTTAACAAAAAAAGGAAACGAAAAGAAAAGAGAAAAGGGAAAGAGAAGAAAAGAAGAGAGAGAGAAAGAGAGAGAGAATAAAAGTGAGATTGAAAAAGATTTTCTATACCTTCTGCTTGTGATATATCTTAGGACCTTTAAATCTCAGGATCAAAGAGGTTGTGAGAGAAGCTTAATGCTTTGACATACCACAGCGGATACGGTGTGTGTGTGAGCGTAGGTTTCTTTAGGTGACGGTGCTATACGTACGTACATAAGTACGATACGTACGATAGGAGAGAGCAAAGAGAAAGAGAAGTAGAGAGAGAGAGAGAGAGAGAGAGAGAGAGAGAGAGAGAGAGAGAGAGAGAGAGAGAGAGTGAGTAAGTAAGTAAGTAAGGTAGAGAAAACCGTGTGGTAAATCCGCTGGAGAGACGAAGCAGGATAGAGAAAGAAAGGTAACGGCGTGGTAGGAGCGGCAACTGGCCCGACTGGAAACCAGTGGCGTGGATCGGTACAACTTGATCCAAGATTTTCTTCTTTCTTATCATAATAAATCTTGAACAATGATTTATTTCCCGCCATTGTCGAAAAACCTTCATGAATTGTCTTAGAATACGATTATTAAATATTGAGATAAATCGATTGAAGATAGACAGATAGATAGATAGATAGAGACTGTACCAACTGATTTTAAACGACGTGACACGTCCTGAACGGATTGACAATTGCATGGATTAATTAATCAATGTACGAATAAAAACGAGGACACTCTAACGTTATTCCCATTTTATACGAATTATCTCTTCCGTAAGAACGATGTCAAAATATATTACGGGAAGTTACATCGAGATATATCCTTTCGATTATCGACGAGCGCGTCCGTATACGACGATGATAATAAGCGTATCGTCGACGACGAATTACATGAGAGAAAAAGAAAAGAAAGCGAAACAGAACGACAGGCAAAAGAAAAAAAAAAAAAAAAAAGAAAAAAGAACAAGAGACAAAGGGAATAGGAATTAACATCCTCGATAACGGCGAATCGAATGAACGATTAATCGATAACAACGAACGATTGCGATGGCTCGAAAGAGATCGGACGAAGATAAAAAGATTTGATTGCGAAACAAAAATATAAATATAAATAAATAAATATATATATATATATATATATATATATATATATCTTAAGGATCAATAATAAGGATGAAGGTAATATCGAAGGACGAATAATGCGAGATAATAAAGGTGGTGAAAGTAGATAAAGGAGCGATAGGAGGGCTTGGGGAAGGGATTGCGAGGGCGGTGGAGCGAGGGTGAGGGGTGGTAAGTAGAATGGACGAGGGACCCTTGGATTCTACGCCAATGGAGAGAAGTGGGACCGGTGTGACGGGTCCGCAGATGCGCGAGCGACCCTCGGCTCTGCCAACGCGGCCATCCTCGACAACATGTGGTCGAGACTGGTGGCTGACTGCTTGCTTGGTAGCTGAATTCCTCCTTATTATATCGTTCACAAGTAAAAAGAGAGTAAACGTGAACGAGGGAGACAGGAGAATGAAAGAGAGAGATGCTGTGCGAAGAAGAGTGCCTCTTCCTCCTGATTTTTGGACGAACCAGCTTGCTGCTCTGTTGCTCGCTGATGCCTGCTGCATGTTCGATGTTCTCTGTTCTCTGTTCGCTGTTGCCTCTTGGCTGCTGCAATACGGTTGCTTCATTCGCATCTTCGATAATTAAGGAACTTTTATTTCGTTTCGACTACTTCCAAGTAGTCTCTCCTCTCCCTTTCCTTCCTTCCTTCCTTCTTTCTTTTTTTTTCGTGCTTTTCATTCTTTTCTTTTTCCTCTTTTTCTTTATCTTCTTCGAAGCATCTCCTCGCCACTTTTTTGCTTCGACCGAACTTAATCATTCGTAAACGAACATCGAACGAACGAACGAACGAACGAACGAATTCGTAATAATTAAACGAATTAATATTCTAACATATTTCCAATTAGCAATTAGAGAAGATATAACACAGATCTATTCGAGAGTAACGAAGAATCCTTTAATTGTTATCGAAACTGATATCCTGTTTTGTACGAACCCGGATAAAGATTACAGTTATTCTTTTCTATCTCCACCCGTCCCATCCTTGCTTTGTCTTTTCTATTTGTTTCGTTTGTATCACGAATTTTTTTTTTGGCGGGGGTGGGGGTAGAGGGACGGAGCATTTAATGGGTGGATAAGGAGAGAAAGAGACAGGGAGAGAGAGAGGGGGGGGGAAGGGTGAAGGAGGAAAGGAGGGAGAAACAAGAACAAGAAAGTTCGATTTTCGTGAAGATGAAGTAAGTTTGGTTCGTGTTATAGAACGAAGCGAACCTGAGGAGTAGAAGGAAGAAGAAGTAGAAGAGATAGAAAAAAATAGAAGAAGAAGAAGAAAGAAGCAGAGGGGTAGAGGAGGACGAGACGTAGAACGAGAAAGAAAGGAGTCAGTTCGAAGAATTCACTTTGTCTTCCTTGTCGCGTAAAAACACGGGTATCCAAGGTGCTCGGTCACGTAGGAGTACCACCTCGCACGTTTCACGTTGGAAACGTGTCCACGAAATATACGTTGCTTTATGGAATCAAACGATCCATAGAGTTCGAATTCGTTCGAAATCGTTTCAACAAAAATAACGAACGTTTGTACGCCCTGATTGCGGCTAAAGTTTAATCGCATCGCTGAAAGACAGTAAAACTTTCTCTCGTGTGCTTTTTTTTTTTTTATATATATATATATATGTATGTATGTATGTATGTATTTATGCTTATGTATAAATATACATGTATGAATTTTTACCTTCGTATGTTTCTTACGTGCGGTATATGTGTATTACCGAGAGAAAGAAGGAAAAGCACGAAAAGAAAAAAGAAAGAAAAAAAAAAGAAAAAAAAAGAATAATAAAAAACAGAAAACAAACGAAAAGGAGACAGAATAGAGGAGGTGTAGGTTCGATGCATCGTTCTCCTACGCCATTTCATTGCAACGCGCATTGAAAAGACGTCCTTGGCGTGCATTGGCGAACGCTACACTCTGTCATCGATGTATGCCGACGAGATGACTAATTACCATATTTATGAGTAGTCGAGCGGATTACGAGCGACCCTCTTTCTCCTCTCTCTCTCTCTCTCTCTCTTTCTTTCTGCGAGATATCGCAAAGCGAATATTTGAATCTCTATGAGGCCACGTTTAGAAGCTTCGAACGGGATACAATGGAACGTCCGTCGAACGTAACTCCTCCTACGCTTGCAAGAGAAATTTCAAACGAGGGAGGCGACACACACACACACACACACAACGAACACCCCTCGAATACCTTACTATCATTAAATTCTGCCGTTATCAGCGACTTATATACGTTTATTTTTATGTTTCTTGTCTCCATTTATATATATATATATATATATATATATATATATATATATATTTATAAATTTTTTATTAAAATTCTTATTAAATAAAATTTTTATTAAAATTCTTGTTACGCGATATAATAAAAAAAAGGATGATAATAATCGATTATATTTGTAATCAATAATATAGATTATCTCTTTATGTCGTTATTATATCCTATCTGTTCTTGCCTGTCGATGAAAAATTCGAATTTCTCTCTATCTCTCTCTCTCTCTCTCTCTCATTTTTCTTTTCTCTTTTCTTTTCCCCTTCACAATTTATTACGATAAATAGGGCCTTTTATATATTTGAATCGTGGGAATGATTAAAGCGAAGAATTCAGATAATAAAATATCGTATTTATTACTCTCCCTTTTCGATTCCACGAATTCGTTGGAAATCAAGAGAGGAAGAAAGAGAGAGAGAGAGAGAGAGAGAGAGAAAGAAAGAGAGAGAGAGAGAAGATGAAATAAAACGCTTCGCGAAAGTTTGCAAATTTTTAACTTCCGATAAAGGTGCTCCGTTTGAAAGGGTTGAAGGTGTTCGCCGTTAAAAGTTTTTCGCGCGAAGTGCGGCTCGGTAGTGTGTGTGTGTGTGTGTGTGTGTGTGTGAGAGAGAGAGTGAGAGAGAGAGAGAGAGAAGGGGAAATTCAGAAACGAGGGGATAGAAAGAGGAGAGGGCGGTGGATGAGGAGAAGGAAGAGGATAGGGAGAAAGAGAGCACAAGTTAGGAAAAGTTGAACGAATCGCGTAGTTGAAAAACATTTTGAACTTGGGATCTCGCAATCAAGGAGCGATAGAGTTCTCCGTTGCAAAGGAAAGAAAGAGAAAGAGAGATAAAAAGAGGGAGAGGCCGTACGTAATTTTCTGCTCGAGATCAAAAGCTCGCTGTTCGTGGAGAACCGCGAAGGGAAAACAAAGGGTAGTTCATTGTCATCCTAAGATAGCCGTGAAACCTTCCGAAAAGTTTTTTGACTAATGATCGAACCTTTCATTTTTCTTTTTTTTTTTTTCTTTTTTATTATTATCTCTTTCTCCTTCTCTCTATATATATATCTCTCTCTCTCTCTCTCTCTTATTTTTATTAAGAACGACAATGGATCCAACGAAAGCGACGTCTATTGTTCCCACGATCGAAATAAACGCGTTAATTAAACGAATATGAACTATGATACATTTACGTGTCTACAAAGATAAATCCAAATTGAATCTTTTCGATAACGACATAGTGTCGATTCAAACGAGGAAACCTTCGAAAGAGTCGATAACATCGATCGAATTTTCATTTCATCCGAAACGGATAAACGTATCTACATGGGATACATACATACATACATACATACATACATATATATAAATAATAAATACGTGTGTGTATATATGTATACATGTATATATACGTAGTTCCAAAAACGCACGAATTTAGTAAGGAAGATCGTAAGACGCGTTAATAAACACGAAATACGTCATTCCACTAGGGTTTAAGAGAGAACAGAAGTATGCTCGCGCGAGTATATATATATACACCCACATATATGCGTTTGTACGTGCGTTACCCCGTCGTTTCTAATAGTCGTGGTGGTGGAAAGTGTGCCGGAAATCCATGCAACAGGTGCCGCTGACGGGGGCTTTGGTACAGTTTCGTACAGTTTTGGAGGCACGACAGCGAACGAGAAAGGTCGCAAAGTCGATATCGATCCACTGGCAGAAACGTACGAGAATAAACACGAACCGCGAGATCGGCTTTATTCCATTTACTACCCACCGATACACCACCACCACAACCAACACCACACCATCACCACCCCAGAGCTATTTCTCTCATTTACTTCGGCAATACATTTTCAACATCTTCTTTCATCATTTCTTATATATATATATATAATTTTATTGTACGTATTAATGTCTAAATAAAATTCAAGAAAGTAATATTGAACGAACGAACGAACGAATTAACGTTTATCCAAACAAACAACAATTTCAATTAATACCATTGTTTTCCAATACGTAAGCAAATAAAATAAAACGAAATAAAATAAAATAAAATAAAATATACAAAAAAAAAAAAAAGAAATAAAACAAAAAAGTAACGAAATATAAAATCGAATGAGTCATTTATTCTCGTAACAATGTTTAACAAATTCCTCGGTTTCAAATTCTCTTCGATTCGATAAACACACCGACGATCCAGTTTTCATTCAAACGAAAAATCAAGAGACAAAGAGAGTTCCGCTTGATAAATTTCGAAAAAGATATCTACCATTTCTCTCTCTCTCTCTCTCTCTCTCTCGCACACACACTCTTTCCATCTCCATTCTCTTACCAAGTAATTCCTCGTAATTGTCATATTTTCTCCGGGGGAAGAAATGTAGACGACACTATATCCCCTCCCCTCCCCGCCCGTGTAAGTTTTCATTCGCAGATGTTTCGAGAGAGATAACGCGCGAAATGGAGCCTCGGTGATCCAGATGCGTGGCCCCGTTTTCTACCCTTTGACTCTCTCTCTCTCTCTCTCTCACCTCTCTCCCACGCCCGGGTCCACCTTCGTCAACCCCCACCCATCTCTCCATCCTCCAACATCCACCTTCCACTTCCGCGCTCTACTCTTCCCTTTCCTTCCCTTCCCTTCCCTTCTCTCCCTTTTCTATCCCTCATACCTCTTTTTCCCTTTACTACGACTGCCTTTTGCTTCTTAGAGAATGTCTGCGAAAGAAAGATCTTTCTTTCTTTCTTTCTTTCTTCCTTCTTCTCTCTCTCTCTCTCTCTCTCTCTCTCTCTCTCTCTCTCTCTCTCACTCTGTCTTTCTCTCTCTTTTTCTATCTCTCCTCCACTATTTCTCTCTTTCTGTCTCTTTCTCTTTGCATCTAATGTAAAATATACGAAGACCTACTTCGAAATATCCTCTTGTACGAATTTTTCTACCTTTGATAAAGTTGAAATATTTCCCTTCTTTTTCTCTCTAATTCTCGCGACGTCGTCAGTCTCGCGAAAAAAGAGGGAGGAGGAGGAAATAAGAAAAAAAAAAAAATAACGAACAAAGGAAAAAAGAAACAGTAGAGAATCCATTACGACGAAGCTAGAATTCGTCGATGAAAGATACACACACGCACGCACGCACACACACACACATATATATATCTGCAAATTAAATAAATAAGAGAAATAATTCGAAGCTTCGTTGATCTTTCAAATAATTGTCAATTTAATGATAATTCGTCTAAATTCGTCGTTTCGTTGATAATTCCAAGAAAGTTAAACTTAGCTAGAGTAAATCTCCGAGTTCCTCTCGAGTGGATACTATGAATTTCAAC
>OU964983.1:4281321-4291321 GCA_918808275.2 Dolichovespula sylvestris | reverse complement strand
AAGCTAAAACGAGAAACGAGAAGGACGATGAGTTATTTTGGGGAACAAAAATCATCCGGTTGGTTCTTTGTCTCTTTATTTTTCTTCTATTTTTTTTATTCCACTCTTAATTTCGTGTTTTGTTTTCCCCTCCTCCTCCTCCTCCTTCTTCTTCTTCTTCTTCTTCTCTTTAATCTCGACCAGTCCTCGTTCTCAACGAAATAGTCCATTATTTTTTTACAACGAATTTTCGTTAATACTTCCGTCAACGTAGAGTTAACGGGTTCGCCAGGTGGACGACAGGTCTATGCATCAAATTTTCCGAATAAATTTTCGCGAAGAACAGAAAGAGAGATAGAGAGACGGAGAGACATAGAGATAGAGAGATAGGTAGAGAGAGAGGAGAAAGACGAGATGTGAAGTAAACGACCGAAGCCAGGAATCACGCTTGTCATGCGAGAGTCCGCATTTCCTGCTCTGACGAATTTCGAAATTTGATTTATGACGTAACGTTATAAGAGAATACTCCTCGGTTACCCTTCTCACCTACCCACGAATATAACTTCTTAATGAAGACGTATGGCGAGAAAGGTAGAAATTATCCAACGACCTGTGATAGTTCGCACCGTCGTCACCCACCTCCTGTCTTTCTCTCTCTCTCTCTCTCTCTCTCTCTCCTTTTCCCTCTTTCTATTCGACAATGACTCCGTGAGACAATGCCGGGATAGAGGATCAGAAATTTGCTTTTGATGAAAAAAAAGAAAAAAAGAAAGGAAATTTAAAATTTCATCGTCCTTTTTCTTTCCTCGTTCTACTTCTCGAATCGCTAATCATATTTATGCTAATCGCTAATCTTATCCTTTTTATTAATTTTCTTGTCTTTAAAAAAGAAAAAAAAGAAAAAAAAAAAGAAAGACAAACCCAAAAGTACGAACGACGACGACGACGACGATATGTCGAACGATCCAATCTTTCTTTCTTTTTTTTTTGTTTTTCTATTTGCGAGTCGAACGACGAACGATAAAATTTCGTACGCGTTGAAAATGAAAACGATAAATATTATTTAAATAAATATTGATATATACATACATATATATATATATATATATATATATATATATATATATATATCAACGAAATAAAAAGGATATTTACGTTTATAAAAAGATACGAATAAGCGTAAAGCGTAACGCGTATTTTATCAATTAGATATCGAATGGAAACAAAGGATAGAAAACGTTGACGTACACAAAAAAACGATAATATTATTTGGACGATTAACAAAAGTATTCCTCGTCAGAGAGAGATAGAGAGAGATAGAGAGAGAGAGAGAGAGAGATTCACGCGTGTATACGTTCAAACCCCCTACACCAACCCCCGTCCCCATAAAAGCTAATAAATCCGACGAGAAGGTAATAAAGATATATCTCACGTGTATGTATATTTTTGGAACGAACAACTGGCACCCATTGACGTAGTAGTAGTAGTAGTAGTAGTAGTAGTAGTAGTGTAGTAGTAGTAGGAGTAGCCAGAGCCCGCTAAACATCTGGTGGTTAGATAATTTCGGTTTGACGAATGAAAATTTACGGATATTTCGAGGGAGCGACCAAGAAGACAAGACGGGACAAGACAAAGGCGTAATTTCATCTCCCTAAGGCGTTATAACGTATATATCTTTGAGTAAAGGGGGTCACGTCTTCGGGATAGTAAATATACCGGTATAACAGCTACGAGTATGGCGATGGTGTTGATGGTGATGGTGACGGTGGTGACGGTGGTGACGGTGGTGTTGGTGGTGGTGTTGGTGATGGTGGCGAGACGGTGGCTATGGCGGGGGCGAAAGGGGGCTTATATAGCTACTCGCCCGAGGCCGAGACAATGCCGGCGTCAGGGGCCAGCCGGTTCTTGACACTTGTTCAGGATCGTCTCGAGTCCCATAAAGGCCCTCTCCCCCTCTAATATATATTTCTTTTCTTATCAATTACGTTCTCGTTCTTTTCGATAACGCTTACATATACGTACGCACATATGCGGTACGTACGCACGCATACGCGTACTCCCTCTCTCTCTCTCTCTCTCTCTCTTTCTTGCTCTCTTTTTCTCTATCTCTCGCAGGCTTTCTCTCTTTGGATGAACGATTTCATATATCACGAATAACGAACGTTATACTCTCTAGACGCTTTAATGGTACAATTTGACCTAATTTTCCTTTGTAATCGATGCTTCCTTATCACGAACCCATGTAATCACGAATTTACGTTTACACGAACGTACTCCGACTAAATGATTATCGTTAAAGCGAGAGAGAGAGAGAGAGAGAGAGAGAGAGAGAGAGAGAGAGAATAATCACGAACTTTCCTATTCTCTTAAAAGTTTACATACGACTCGAGGGAAGGGAAAAAATCGAATATTTTCGATCCGATCGATTTCGCTTGCGATCGATCGATATATTTTACAAGATAAATAAATTATATTCCGTCGATGGTTTGCTAACGATGAAAAAACCAAAAAAAAAAAAAGAAATATAAACGAAATAATAATTTTAGAACGTAAAACGTGTCGAGTAGGAATGGTCCACGAGGTAATAGAGTCGGGCCTGATCAGTGGGCCTCGGCACGAGCACAAGAGCACGAGCATGGTATACTACTACGAGGAGGGCCTTACCAAGCTGTACAGCGTTGCCAAACGTTTTCCCCATGAGTAAAGATAAGAAGAAGAAAGGAAACACATGTGATTAAATTCGTAACGTACGTAAGTGTGTATACCTGTGTCTTTTAAATCAACATTTCGTCGAATAAATCGTATATTATGTCGTTAAACGAGATAGAAAGACAGACAGACAGACAGACAGACAGAGACAGAGAGAGAGAGAGAGAGAGAGAGAGAGAGAGAGAGAGAGAGAGAGAGAGAGAGAGAGAGAGAGAGAGAGAGAGAGAGAGAGAGAGATAGAACGATACCGATCAAATATATATAACGTAAATATCGTTCGCAACAAAAATAATTATTAACGAGTACATGCGCGTAACGTTCTAACTTATTATTAGAGAAAATGATAATAAGACGCTTGCAAAACGGGGTCAAAGTTCGTCGACCTAACGAATATCTTTGGAGAGAGAGAGAGAGAGAGAGAGAGAGAGAGAGAGAGAGAGAGAGAGAGAGAGAGAAAAGAGAGAAAGAGAGAAAGAGAAAGAGTATCGAGGAGCCTGCCTGATGATATCGTTTTGAAATACGTTTACTGGCTTTATGGAAAAGCCAGTTTCAGGGACTTTTAACGGTGTGAGCCAAAGGAAGCTGGGTAGAAACGCAACGTTGCCAGTTTCAAGAGGAGGAAGACGAAGACGAAGACGAAGGAGGAGAAAGAGGAGGAGGAGGAGGAGGAGGAGTAGAAGGAGAAAGGTGGAGGAGGAAAAGGAGAAGGTGGAAAGAGAAGGAGAAGAGGCTGCGAGAGGTTCTCGAAGTCGGGACCACGTTGGATCTGGGACCATCTGCTGGCCCTCGGGGGCCTTGAATCTTTGATGGTCGCGTGACTCGGCAGCTACGGCAACGACGGCAACGGCAGCAGCCGCTTATTGCCGGTGAGCAGAGGCTGAGCCTTTCGTGCCTGAAGCTTCTACTACCTGGAGGGCTTTCCCTCTCTCTCTCTCTCTCTCTCTCTTTCTTCCTCTTTTGCTCTTCCTCTCTCTCTCTCTCTCTTTCTCTTCCTCTCTCGCGCAACCGCGAGGTAAACGTTATTCCGATAAACGTGAGTTCGTGCTTCGTTTGAAGGAAGTGGAATCAAAGATGTTTAGAGAATACCAGTAACAATCTTCATTCTTAAATTTTAATAATAAATCTATTTATCGAATGTACATTGTACGTATTATATCGGTTATAAAAATATCTTTACGTTCTATTGAAAAAAAAAAAAAAAGGAAAAAAGAATTGACACATCCCTCGTGCGATATTCCCCCTCCTTCGCTTTTACTTTTTTCTATCTTCTTATGTCGTAACTATATTGTTAATCGATACGCCCATGCGAGAAGTAAAGAGAGAGAAGTGGAGAGCTTGTTCCAGGAGAAGAGAAAATTAGAGATTGAACTTTCTAAAGTTCGAATAAGAAGAAAGAAATCGGATGACGGTGATCGTAAGATCGGTGACGTTAATAAATTCGACGAAAAGAGATCGAGCATTCTTCGAAAATGAATCTTTTACGTTATAAAAGAGGTATGAGAGAGAAAGAGAGAGAGAGAGAGCTCTTTATGAGGTCAGTCGCATTATGTCACAACGTTTCATCGTTTTAATAGGTATCAAGTGAATAACTAAAATGGACTAACTTTCATTAGAAACGGGTCACGTTTCGATCATCCAGTGTTCAATAAACACAAACCCGACAGAAACTCCTCGTCCATCGATAACAATATCCCAAGCTCTTAGTTATTCACCTATTCTGTCTCTCTTTCTCTCTCTCTCTCTCTATCTATCTATCTATCTATCTATCTCTCTTACACGTTGCGAAAACGAAACGAACGTGCGAATTTGTTCGACGAAGATCGATCGATCAATAGATCGATTTGGTCGAACGAATTGGAAGGTTCGATTTCGAGTCGCGATTTGAAAATGACGAGAGTGACGAAGCTTTAATTACGATTTATTTCTAGCTAAACGAAGCGTGATCGAGTATACTACTATTCTCGGCCCGTTTAGACGAATTTCATTATTTCGTTTCGCCCACACTCTCGATCGTTTAAATCGATTTTACGTGGATCAATGTACGGATCTTTCGATCTTTCGATCGATCGATCGATCGATGGGTCGGTCGGTCGGTCGTTCAATCGATAATTGGTCGATATTTCATCGGGAAAAGTTAACGAACCTCGGACGAACATGCGATAACGATGTGTTCTCATTTCATGAAAAGATGATAAAGAAATAACACGGAAGAATGATCGCGATGAAGTAGGAAACGTTTGTACGTCCAGTCGACGTTCCAACGATTCTAAGAAGACAAAGTACTTTTTACTCACTGCCCGACCGTTGTCCGCCATGGAAAAACTATGTGGATTATCAAGCGGAAGTGACGAATGGCAACGACTTGTCCATGGAACGGTTTCACCGTGGAGACCTCTTTGCCACCCTTCCAGATCGTCTCTCTCTCTCTCTCTCTTTCTCTCTTTCTATCTCTCTCTCTCTTTCTATCTCTCTATATCTCTCTATATCTCTCCGTATCTCTCTGCATCTCTCAGAGAGAACGAATAGAGAGAGAGAGAGGGACAGAGAAACGTCATCTCGTTATAACATGTTTTACTCGTTTTCTTGATCGCTCTACTAGACTTGAAAAGATCAAGTAAATAAAAACATTTATTCTTTGTTATAATAAATAGACTCAACGTACTTACGTACGTGTATCGTATTAATACCGAAGATATATCGATAAGAAATTACGTATGTGTTTGTATATATATATATATATATACACACACACACACGCGCGTGCAATATACAATATAGTAAAATAAAAATACGTACGTAAGTATTGTACTCGTGTCTCTCTCACACCTATTCCTTGTAACGTTAACGCTTATATAAAAACTCGTAATAAGACAATAATTTGCAATATAAAGAGTATTCTAATTTTATACCACGTAATGACGATCAATGTAACAACAAATAGGTAAATCGATCGATTCATTTTGAACGCAACTTGGAAACGGAATTTCGCTAATAGGAACGCAATTATTTTGGCCGCAATCATTTCTAGAAACGGTAGGATTGAATGCCGGCGAAAACAGGTAAGCATCGATTAATATACAGTTCCAGAATTGTTGCCATTTAATCAAATGCATTTTCGACGGGCCTTCGAACCCAAAGCCTGTTGGAGAATTCGGAATAAGGGTAGGAGGGAGGGAGGGAGGGGGTTACTGATATCGGGGGAACGATTTGTCGATATTGGCAATTAGCTTAAATGGATATCTTTATAATCCTGTAATATTAACTAACCGAACGAGAGAACTTACCATGGAGAAATAAAGTCTATGGCGTGCGGGGGGTGGGCGGGCGAGGGGGGAGCGGGGTGGTAGGTAGATAGAAGATGCTAGACGAGGACGACTTCGAGTAGAGTTAATTTTCTTAACGTCCGTAACTTACGAGTGCTCGGCTCTCACTGAGAGAGGATCCACCTTTTATCAACGACGTATGAATCAAATTGAGGACAACAAGGAGACAAGTAATTCCGAGAACTCTAAGATTAAACAACGACGGGAGCTAGAATGTTTATTTACGAAGTTAATCCCGAAAGGACTTGGAATGTTACGTCAATGACTCGAGAAATCTATGAGTAGGTAGGTAGTTTATATATATGTATATATATATATAAACACACACTTTCGTGTGTATACGTATATACGTATATATCTGTACGCGTTCATCTTTTTTCTCTTAAAGTTTGTTTTTCCCTTGTCGATACATAGATCAACAACACGAGCGAGCTTTTTACACACTCTTTCTCTCTCTCTCTTTTTCTCTCTCTCTTTCTCTTTCTTTCTCTCTGAATTCTTTCCATCAATCTTAATATACTCGTGAAGAGCGCGATAAAGTGAGGGAATAAGGGTGTATATACAAGTGTTGCCAAGTTTGCCACCTACTCGACTGATTTGCCACTATTATTTTTCCCTTCTGGCATAAAGTACTCTCTATCTGGCACGTCCAACGGTATTATACTATTGTACGTACGTAAGACCCTCCTTTCACTTGAAATTTTGCCACGAAAAATGGGAAACAATGAATGATTACATTAGTACCATTGAAATTTTAAACGTTTTTATTACTGTTCCAACGTGGGTAAAAACAAAAAGAAGCGCGAAGGTGGGGGAAAAAAAAGAAAGGAAACAGAGAAGAGGAGGTAGGAAAAGAATAATTCTCTCGTCGTTAATGAAAAACATGAGAGAGAGAGACAGAGAGAGAGAGAGCGAGAATAAGACAAATTGTTAACTCGTGTGTAAAAGAAGATGGTCGATTTATCTTGAGACGAAATAAGCAAAAATATCAAATAACGTTCGTTGAAGACGTTATACGATTTATCATACATACATACATACATACATACATACATACGTACGTACGTACGTACGTACATATATACATGCATACATAGTTCTCTTCGGAAGCTTGTCAAAGAGCATAATTCAAGAAAATCAGGAAAATCTCAGGACGGTTCCTTCGGCGACAAAACTTACAATTAGTCAAAGTTCCTTAAGAATATATATGTACATATATATATATGTGTGTGTGTGTGTGTGTGTGTGTGTGTGTGTTAGTGTGTATTTCTCGTCGTATAGACGAGTTAGTCTGTTAACAAAATTGTCTACTAATTCGATAAAGACTCGTGGAGTGTGATAGACACAAGAGCCATCGTATTCGAAATTTCAAAGTAGTACTGAGAACCTTAATACTTCGACTTGTCATAGATAGGTAAATATATTTATATATATATATATATATATACATATATAATATACGTACGCGTGTATACGTTAAAATGGAAATAGAGAAGAGTAGAGTAGAGTAGAGTAGAGAAGAGAAGAGAAGAGATAGAAGAGTAGAGAAGCAAAGAGAAGTGTTAGAGAAGAGAGAAGATCCTCGTAGTCGTGGGGTCAAAAGGACCTGCTAGGGTAATGAACCGAGTACGACGGCGATAATGAGTCGCCGGCACGAATATTTATGCGGCAGCTTCGTGGCACTCGAGTAAGCATCGCTCGTTGCGCTTATCGTGTTCGCGCTATCGCTGCCATGAATGCGAGGTTGGTCTAAAAAGAAAGAAAGAGACTATGTGTGTGTGTGTATGTGAGAGAGAGAGAGAGAAAGAAACGGACGGAAAGAGAAAGAGAAAGGTATGTTCGAATACATACATAGACATCAGCAATATACATGTACATATACGTACATCTAACGCGTGTCTCAAATACATGTACATATATGTACATCTAACACGTATCAACAATACGTGTACATATACGTACATTTAACTCATATATCTACATTTGGAATGTATATACGTGTGCAATTCGTGTACTCTTGTCTGTGTGTATATATATATATATATATATATATATATATATATATATATATATATCTGCAATTCGAATGCGCTTAGGAACCATTCTCTCTTTTTATTTTCTTCTCATTCTCTCTTTTCTTCTACTTCTTCATCTTCATCCTTTTCTTCCCTTATTTTCCTTCCTCTTTTACTCTTCTTTCCTCTTCTTTTTTTTTTTTCATCTTCTTCCTAACGATCAAGCGATCCAAATTCTCCGAGTGAGAAAAAGCCGCAGGAAAAGGGCGTTCGTTTGCCTTCGCAATCAACGTAAGCAAAGAAAGACCTTAGAAGGGTCTCGCTCCATTCTCATTTCTAATCCCTCTCGGAAAGGTTGCTTTTATCGAATTTGTCCGTCCGTACCTACGTATCATTATCGTGAAACAGGTGAAATAGATAGACAAAGATAGATAGATAGATAGATAGAGAGAGAGAGAGAGAGAGAGAGAGAGAGAGAGAGAAAACACATTGGTAGATTCAAAGTTACGTTCGCAGAACAATATGGAAACTACGGGTAGCTCCTGATCGAGAAAATCCGTTGAGAACGTCGCTCGTGATTAGCTGTAAATCGCCAGGGTTCGACAATATCGAGTTTATGAACTTTCGGATAAATGGAATAAGCAGATTAACAGAAGGGAAATCCCAACTTTGATAACACCACTTCGCACGAAGGAGAATGGTCCTTCTGTAACATTTTCATGAAATCAATCGCGAATCACAATCGGTTTCGAGAAGTCGGATCGAGAAGAGAAGGGAAAAAAAAATAGAAAGAAAGAAAACAAAAAATATATATATATATATAAAACTCCCTCGTATATACGAGATCGATCATCCGAATTTTTATCGTTACGTACCGATAAAAAAGAAAGCCAACAAACAAACAAACAAACAAAAAGAAAAGAATAAAATAATTTATCGAGATATTAAAATGACATTCTTGAAACTAAAACGATTAAAACGGGAAGACGTTGATACGACCGTGCAATTGTTTCGACTATTGTAGATGGATAACGCACATAATCGCACCTGCTTCTTTTTTAACGCTGTAAAACGAGGAAATGAACGAGAAACGTCTAATCTTTCAGAAAAGAGACACGGACGACGATACGGATAGAGGAGAGTTGTCTCGTATGCATAATGTCGTTGCTTACGTTTGCTTAACGTTTATGTTTGCGTTTATGTATCCATGTTGTCTGCCAAAGCGTACACGGATTTCTCTTGCAGAGATCCCTTTCTCTCTCTCTCTCTCTCTCTATCTCTCTATCTATCTATCTATCTATCTCTAACTATCCAGCTATGAATCTCTATCTCACTCTAACTTGGCTCGTTCGGCCTAACGGATTCGCTTTGGCTCTACGATATGGGTCATACTTGATGCCGGAAGGGCATATCTTGCGATTGCTTACCCTCATACACACATACATTCAGAAATATGTACATATGACCTGGTGAGAGAGGGTGAGAGAGGGTGAGAGAGAGAGAGATAGAGAGAGAGAGAGAGAGAGAGCTTGTTTATTGGCATGACAAGGTACGAGGAATCGACACGACCTGCGGCTTAATTCTTGATCGGACACGCAACTGCAACGACGATTTCACTATCGTTAGACCAAACGACGAGAGATCATGAACAATCAATGACGATGATGATGGCACGGAACAGATAATTCAAATATTCATACGATCTGATAACGTCACCGAAGTTTCGATAAATCATCCCACTGTCACGACTATTAATTAATTCGTTCGATCTTCCACACCGATTTCATTCCATTCTTCCCTTTTTCTATGTTCTCTTTGTATCCTACCCATTTTATTATTATTATTATTATTATTATTATTATTATTATTATTATTATTATTATTAGTATTGTCGTCGTAGTCGTAGTAGTCGTCATTCTCCTCCTCCTCCTCGTTCGTCAAAGAGAAACGAGATAACAAAAGACGTTTAAGTGG
>OU964983.1:4258821-4273821 GCA_918808275.2 Dolichovespula sylvestris | reverse complement strand
AGGCGGAGAGGCAGATAATGTACTTTAGGAATGTGCGAGAAGAAAGAGTGAAAAGATAAGGGAAGGAGAGGAAAGAGCGAAGAAAAAGAAGAAGAAGAAGAGAGAAAATTTAACGGGGGAAATAATAATAAAAAATAAAAAAAGAAAAAATTGGTGAATGTGGTGAAAGATCGAGGCAATGAGATCGAGATCTTACGTGTGTTCTCGGATCGAAGGTGAAAGTTCGATTAGATTTGTGCAAACGTGTTGGTAGTACGCATTCGTCGGAATGAATGAATGAATAAATAAATAAATAAATAAATAAAAATAATATAAAATATGTGTATATATACGTATGCGTATACGTTCGACGAAAAGATTACGTGTGAAAGGAGATAGTGAATAAATAAAGGAAAACAAAAATAAAAATAAAAAACAGGAAAAGGAGGAAGGAAGGAAGGAAGGAAGGAAGGAAGGAAGGAAGGAGAGAAAAGAAAAGAAGAAGGGAAAGGAGTAACAGTGTATACGCGATTACTATCGTTTTTCATATCGAACTTCGACGTACATATTTCTTTTCTTTTTTTTTTTGGTTTTTCTTTGTACTCTTCTTTCAAAGAGGATCTTCTCTTCGATATGGATAAGCGTGCCTTCAGGATTACGCGGAGCACACGGATAGCGGTGCTGCACATTTTACTACTGTGCAGTGGTGAGTATATCCGGAACGTTCGCACTTTTCATTAGGCTAATAATATCTAATAATACAGTTATATACATAAATACATACATACATATATATATATATATATATATATATATATATACATATATATATATAATTATATGTATGTATAATTAGAGGATACTAATTCAATGCTGAATAAGAATGAATTCATTCGTACGTTTTCTATTGTGAAAAATCTCTGAATAATAATAACAATTATTATTATTATTATTATTATTTATTAATGATATTATTGTATTATACTCGCCTTATAAAACTAAAAAAAAGAAAAAAGAAAAACAAAAAAAAAAAAAAACGTTTCTCATCGCTAAATCGTTAATTCTCTAATTTAACTTACAAATTCGTAGTACGAGGTAATAACGAAAGAGCGAGTGATCTTTTTTTTTTTTTTTTTTTAATAAAAGCATGTAATGTACATTAACGAATAATGAAAATGAAAAATAAATCAAATATAGGGACCCGTGTAAAATTAATCGCTTTGTTCGCGCATATCAATGAAGTCGTTAACCACGTGACGTGACGTACTCAACGTACATATGTGCATATATACTTTGAATGTATCAACTAGGCACTACACGCAACTGAGACGCAACCGCGCGTAACGTACCTCCGTTTTTGTCTTTTTTCTTTTTTTTTTTTTATTTCTTTTTTTTTTCCGCGCGCCAACGCTTTCGTAAATGCGGAATGACCGATGCGTGTGATAACGGTGCGGTGGTGGGGGAAAGGGTGGATGAAGGGGGTTGCGCGAGTTAGGGGAGGGTGAGAATAGCTCGCTTCGTTTCATCGCGTTACATTTTCAGTGTGCTCAAATGATCGAGGTCAATATAACTAGCGCGGATTATATCGAGGTGGTGCGATAAGCAAAACGAATTTTTTTTCCCTCTCTTTTTGTGTTTTCTTTTTTTTTTTTTTTTTTTTTTAATTTTATTTGTTCATTCTTTGATTTCTTTTTTCTTTTTTTATCGTCGCTAAAAATGTTCCTCGAAACTTTTATTATGCGGAAAGAGAGAGAGAGAGAGAGAGAGAGAGAGAGAGAGAGAGAAAGAGAGATGGATCTAACGCGATTATTAGAATTTTCTTGTCTTTTCGTTTATTTTATTTATTTATTTATTCATTAATTTTTGTTTATCTTAATTCTCAACTCGATTATTAATCGACGAAGTGTAAAATTATACCCAAAATATTATCCTTGTAATGGTATAAATTTCTATTATGATTTATTCGACTTTCTCTTTAAGTACGGTATTATCGGATACGCGATTAGAACACCGTCGAAGCATTAGGAGTTTCGTTGGTAATGTTCCTAAACTATACTTGCGTACGTCATGAAACACAAATTTTCTCTCTCCCTCGCTCTCTTCTTAGCGATTAAATCTAAACTGTTGTAATAGGATAATGGTATAAGACGATAATAATAATTTTATCGCTTGGATAATTTTATATTGGCCCGAATGATTACTTTCGACATTTTTTTCTTTCCTTTTTTTTTTTTTTCATTTTATAGGATCAATGAAGGTGTCCCGAAGTTGGCGAACAGATCGATATGTCAACGCGGTTTCGACTTTCGCAAAAGCTCCTTCTAAGAGAGAGTATAAAGCGAATAAAACGAGATCGATCGGTCGTATGAAACTCGATGATGCGCGCCGTCTTCGTAGTAGATATATCGCTTATTTCTGTCGTATTAACGCCATCGTCCCTTATATTCCATCGCATACGATATCACGTAAACATCGATTGCATAAGCAGAAAATTTTCAGCGCCGACAGGGTTTCATAATTTTTCAAATTAAGCAAGCGTCTCGTATTCCAATTTTCTTTTCTTTTCTTTTTTTTTTCTTTTTTTTTTTTTTTTAATACCAAGCGATCTTAATATCTTAAATATAAAATATATATACATATAGGATGAAGTTTTTCAACAAATTTTATCCTTGACGACCCAATATATATATATATATATATATATATATATATATATATATAGACACATATATATAATGTACGCGGATACATTTTCTTTCTCTTCGTGTCGACAATCGATGATTATAATTGCAATACGTATTAAAATTAATGTGCACGTATATATATATATATATATATATATATATATATATATATAGTTTAGTTAAAAATAAAATGGAGGATATAATTAAAATTTATAAGGGATAAGGAAAGATAAAGATTTATCTCGGAAAATGTCATGGATTTTAATAAAAGATCGTCTCCTACTTTGAAATATAATGAAAAAAAGAAAAAGGAAAAGATAAAAAAAAGAAGAAGAAGAAGAAGAAGAAGAAGACAGGAAGGATTAAAGTAGAGTAAGTTCTTAAAGGTCAAACCGGAGGTATCTCAGGAGGTCCTTCTTTTTCGAGATAAAGACGATCGGTGGTCCGGTCGAGCGATTCTGTTATCGGTAAATACGATGGCATAGAATACGACTCCGGTAGCGAAGTAAGTTATGCGACGAACGACTCGACTTATCGCGAATCGCGAGGCAGAGTTTCGTGCTGACCGAAGTCCGGCAAACGGAAGTACGATTTACGATGTTATATCCACTTTATACTTAACGTTCCTACGTTCCTACGTTCCTACGTTCGTTCGTTCGGTTGTGTGTGTGTCGTTTTAGGAAATCATAAATTTCGAATCAACGTTCGAACGAGTCTCTCGAGTGAATCCGTAGGATTATCTCGCTTAGATGCGTCGCGACGTCAATGAGCCAACGCGAACAGTGATACTCAACATATTTATTTCGGATATGTCAAACCTGTTCGAACTTTTGCGAAGCAAAAATAAATTTACATGTATATATATATATATATGTGTGTGTGTGTGTGTGTATTTATAAATCTAACGAAATCACGTTGAAGCACGAAAGGATCTCGTATAAAATAAATCTCGTGGTTTCATTGTGTCCTCGCTGTTAAAAAAAAAAAAAAAAAGAAAAAAAAATGAAAGAAAGAAAAGGAACAAAAACACGCGGTAAAGGAAAATGCTTCATCGTTTTATGAAATTCGCGAACGCATAAAGCAAAGTTTATGTCACTTTACCGAGGGCGCATCCTGCGAGAAAATCATAAATTCCGAATCAAAGTTCGAACGAGTCTCGGGGGTTCGTCTCTGCGAAGGAAAGTCGAAATTATGTTACGTGCATGGGTGTTGGCGTGTCGCGAACATGAAATACGATACCGGGAAAGATGCATATATTCATAAGGGTCAAACCTTTACTTTGTTTTTATACACACGAATTTAGCATATTATAATATCAAAATGAGAAAGAGAGAGAGAGAGAGAGAGAGAGAGACAGAGCTTGAGATTGTTACAACGAAATGATCAAACGCGTGAGAATGTAATACCGTATTGAAAGGAAATAGTAAAGGGGGAAAAACAAAAAAAAAAAGAAAAGAAAAGAGAAATATCGAATTCGATCGTTCGAATTAAAATGACATTGATAAAAAAAAAAAAATAAAATAAAATAAAATAAAATAAAGAAATAGGAAAGATCAGATTCGCCGTAAGAAAACCGATTCTTCATCGATCTTATACCGAACGAGAATAAATGTAAAATGCAAGGAAACGCTATCCGTCTTGGAGCTCGAACGTAAAGTAAAGAAAAACGTACGGTCTCGGTGCCCAAAGCGTTTTGTATTCTCCTAACCGGCTCAAGAACTAACCAATGAACGTACACGAACATGTACATACGTACGTATACGAAAGAACGAACGAACGAACGAACGAACGAACGAACGTCGTACGATCGCCGATGCCATGCTATGCACTTTTTCTCTTCTCTCTCTCTCTCTCTCTCTCTCTCTTAAAGAAGGCGAACGCGCGCGCGCGCTAATGACGCGAAACGGAATGGAGTTCGATAAGATGCTTTCCTACAGTATCGCGAAAAACTTCTAACTGGATACGACATAAGTTTTCAACCGAGTTTCAACGTGGAACCTTTTCAATGAAATGGAGAGAGAGGGGGGGGAGGAGGGAGGGAGGGAGGGAGTAACTTTTCATACAATTTTCTATTACAACGATATGCCTATGTACGTACGTTATTAACGTCGCCGGCATAACTGTAAACTATTTCGTAAACTATTTCGTTCGTATAAAATTAATACAAACAAGAAAATGGAAAAAAGAATGAAATGTAGAAGAAGGAGGAGGAGGAGGAGGAGGAGGAGGAGGAGGAGGAATAAGGAATAAGGAAAAAATGCGATACAATGAGATAAGAAGGAAAAAAGTTGACGACTAATCGATTCATCGGAGACGCCGTTGACTGATAAGAAAAAGGGAGGAAAGAAGGAAGGAAGGAAGGTAGGAAGGAAAGAAAGAAAGAAAGAAAGAAAGAAAGAAAGAAAGGAAGAAAAAAGAAAGAAAGAAACGACGAAAGAGAAACGGGGGTGTAGGGGCGGGGGGGGGAGGGAAGATGGTAAGAAAAAGCAAACGCGACATTGGACGAGCGTAAAGGCGTTATATATCCTGATACCTTGATGATAACATCTAAACTGAAACGGTTGTCTCTCCCATTCATCCTGCAGAAGAGAGTTAGCTCGTCGTATCCGTATCCCGAAACGATTTGTCATAGAGATCCAAATCCTCCAGGGAGAAATCGCCTAACGACTCGGCAAAGGCATAGAGGAGCCGCGAGCATCTCTATATACTCTTCGTTCGATCGAATTGCATGCATGCATGCATGCACCACGTTCGAATCTCGTGATGACGAACAACACACGGTAACGTTCCTGTCTACGTATACACATATCTACGTACCTACGTACGCAATACCGTACTACACAAGTCCATCGTAATTCGTTTTACGCAATCCAATCGGAATGCACGAGAGAGTTATAACAAATGACGAGTAGGTACACCGAGCGCTTTGCGAAGGTGGAAATTGCAGGGAAAGGTTACTGCTCGTTTAAAAAAAAAAAAAAAAAAAAAAAAAAATAAATAAAAGATGGACTCTTTCGAATCCATAAATCATCCTAATGATTTTGCCGGGAGTCCCGTTTTAATCTGGAACTTTGTCATCTTGCAAATGGGTTAAATTATACGCGTATTGTTTCGAACGCGTCGAATACCGTTAGACAAGTTATATTCCCATACGATCGGATTAAAATCTCGTTTTGTTTCTTTCTTTTGATTATTTACTCTCTCTCTTTTCCTCTTAATAAATATGTACGTATGATTTGTCAATCGTTTTCAAACGTTCGAAATAACATTGAAGAAAACGATACAAGGATTTATAGCATCGACAGCCTTCTCTTCCTACCTTCGCGATTCTATTCACCTTGGCTAATCCCTCTACTCGCCATTACTCTCCTCTCTCCAACCGCTTTCTATGCTCCACCCTCCCATCTCCCACTCCTTCTCCTTTTCCATCTCCATCTCCATCTCCATCTCCTTCTACCTCTCCTTCCTCCATCGCCGTCGCCATCAACATCGTCCTGTCTTCCTCTCCGAGCCTTACGTCATTACACGTCCGTATCCTCCTTCGAGAACTTCGACCAACTCGCGTTCGTATTGACCAAAAGAGAAAAAAGAAAAAGAAAAGGAGAAAAAAAAAAAAAAAAAAGAAGAGAAACATACGTTTCCAACTACCATCTATCTTTAATACTCCCGATTAAATTTAACGAGTAAGTTGATTTAAAAACTCTTTAAAACAAGTTGAACGAACCTTTCCTTTCGAGCGGGGAACGTTTCGAACCGTTGTTTTTCTTTCTTTCTTTTTTATTTTCTATTTTTTTTTTCTTTTTAATTTTTCAATTATTTTTTCATCTCCTTCGATTTTTCCTACGAATCACTCTTTATTTGAGAACCACTGAAGGCGAAGTTCGCACGCATATTGGTCGCGAGCGTTTTTACCCTTTTCGTACTTGTTTCGCTGTTTATGTCATTCCGCTTTGTAGAGAGGAATGTCAACCAACGAGTTGTACGCAGTCGCATCCAGCTGTACATATATGTATATACCTGTGTATATATATATATATATATATACATACATATATATATATATATATACACACACACACACGCCTATCTCTGTCTTTCTCTCTCTTTTTATTCACGTGAAACGTGGAAAATCGAGGACGGACGTCCGTCATTTCGTAGGCGCTTTCTATTCCTCTACGAACGAATCTAATCTTCAAGAACATCTCTTGAGTTTTGCTATAACCATCGATCGAAAATCTTTTCGAGATTTTTTTACACACACGCACACACACACACACACACACATGAATATACTGTGGCTAAAAAAAAAAAAAAATAAGAAAAGAAAATAATATAAAGAATATTCTAAAAGATCGAATAGGAAGTAGAAAGAAAAAGAATGTGGGTTAAAAAGAAAAAAGAAAAAGGAAAAAAGAAGAAGAAGAAAGAAGAAGAAAAAAGAAGAGCAAGAGTCCGGCGTGTGGATTATTTAAAATACGCGAGACGGCTGGTATACACAGAGACACGGTAAATACCGAGTTCGTTCGTTCGAAACGAAGTGCGAACTAACAGAAGCATAGGCGTCTTAGGAATACGAAATTTTCTTCCTCCCATAGATCCGCGCGTTATCTATACGTTTGCGTGTTTACACCTTCGAATCAAAAAAAAAAAAGAGAGAAAAAAAAGCACTTCCCTTCAATTGGAAGGTATCGTTTCTTTGAAGGAAGAAGAAGAAGAAGAAGAAGAAGACGAAGAAGAAGAAGAATAAGGAAAAAAAAAACAAGTCCGAGGGAAAAGATCGTACGTCTTCTAAATTCGATTTAGAAGATAAATTTTTCCTCGAGGAAACTCGATTGATTATACAGGACGTGGTAAAAAGTTCTTAGGTGATTTTACAAATCGATTAGGTATCTTTTTTCTTCTTCTTCTACTCCTTCTTCTTCTACTACTACTACTACTACTACTACTACTACTTTTTCATCGACTAATTTTCACGCTCTCCAATACCGTTCGCGGAGATTGCAACGTGCTTAAAAAAATGGAAAATTGTTTACGATTACGACGGGAGGGAGGGAGGGAAGGGTAAAGAGTTAAAGAGAAAATATAAAAAAAAAAAAAAGAGAGAGAGAGAGAGAGAGAAGAACAGAAAGAAAGAATTACAGCGTGAAAATTAAACCATCGGAGATGGAATCGTGCGTGTCGATTCTTTGAAATCCATTCAAGGACTTTACGAACGTACGACGCGTATTATCGATAATGATGTATTCGTTTCGTGAACGTCAGCGACACAACACACCGGATAGATATACATCGCGTATGATCGATATCGTGAGTGTTCGAAGATATAAATATTTGCGTCGTCCTTATTAACGAGAAAATTTTGGCGAAAAGAATTTACGTATTTTCTTTTTTTTTTTTTTTTCATCTTTCCTATCGACGTCGAAAATTCGCGGAAGTAAATCGCGTTAAATGGATGGACGATCGTAAATATGAGAGGAGAGAAGGAGAGAGAGAGAGAGAGAAAGAAAGAGATATATAAAACTGTAGAAGAAAAGAAGAAAGAAATTGACTACTTTAGTCGCTCGGTCGTAAAATGAACGCCGAGAGATGAGGAGAAGAGGTCTCTCTCTCTCTCTTTCTCTCTCGATATCGTTAAAGAGTCGAACCGGTGATTTTACCGTTAGGCGACCCAATGACGAAGCACATTCGCAGGGACATCACCAAGTCTCGTGGTTCCGAACGGTATCGAACGGTACTCGTAGTGCTATCGATCCATATGTCTAACGTTTTAATCCCCCCGGCCCCCTTTCTTTTTTCTTCTTACAATCGATTTTCACACCAACACGAGTGTATTACGTTAAAATCTTAATAAACTCATTCATAATCGATCACAAGCGTACTTACGGCTAGTAACGTTATTAAACGGGTTTAATCTATATCGATTATCAAAGGGATAGATTTAAGATCGATCCAAAATTAATTCACCTGTTCGATATATTGTTTCGATAACGACGATGGTAATAATAAAGGGAATCGATCCTTTTATCGTCGTTCTCGAATGAATTTCACGATGGTAAACGCAATTCGCGCGATCGCGAATCATTTTCCATGATCGTTTACGTAAAAACGTCTGACCGTTCGACGGGTAACATCGAACGTTTTTTTCATCAAGTAATATATGTATATTTCGATCTTGGATCATCATTTTTTTATCGCGCGACATTGAAAGTCGATCGTACGATCGTCGCATGCGATTTTACACGGGTGACGTGCAAAACATCTGGCAAATCCATTCGATATATGATTTTGATCTATCTATTTTCTTTTCTTTTTTTTTTTTTCCCAAAAATCGATTTGACGTATGAAGAGAAATGCAAATTCGACGTTAAAGTTTGACGCACGGGGCAAGGTGACAGTAAGTATGAATGGGAAAAAAAATGGAAAAAAAAGGATCGATAAAAGAATGAAAAAAAAAAAGAAAAAGAAAAGAAGAAAAAAGAGAAAGAAACGTCGCGACAAAATTGTTCGATATGGTTTTGACGAGAAGAGTGTTGTTATCGATCGGTATGCTTGCGTCGCACGACTCAGTTTCGAGCCGATGACTCCCTTCGATGCAGAACGCACACGGCGGCCTGATTTACTTCGGTGTCGCTAACCCGTCCACCGTAAAATCATCCCCCTTTCGATCTCAAGACGATTCCTAGTTTCGCGTTTTCCCTCCTTACCTCCTTCGTTCTTTTAATTTCGAAGAAACAAAAGGGGAAAAAAAAAAACGTTGCTTCGAACGAACGGCTACGTACGCGATTCGACGATAAAATTGAATTCGCATAATCGTTTGTTGCAGCTCTGACGCAGGGCCGAGTCGAGGAGACGCAAATGGACACGCACGAGGGTTCGACGGTACAATTGCAGTGTCGATTCGAGCCACCTAAGGAGAACGTAACGTGTTTTTGGTTGACCCATACGAACAACAATCACGACAACGCCGCGATCGAGAATCGTTCGTTGTCGCCGAATTACAACGTCTTCATGAACCTCGAGGAGGGCCGTTACGATCTGCAAATAAGAAACGTATCGTACGAGAGGGACAATGGAAAGTACGAGTGTCGCGTTAAAGTCAGTAGTACGGGTATGGATATCCATAGGAAGTACATCACTTTGACGGTATTAAGGGCACCGGGACCGCCAACGATATCACCAACCTCGGCACCAGCCACCGAGGGGCAACGATTGGAGCTGCAGTGTAACACGAACGGCGGTAGCCCGGAGCCCGAGGTAAGATGGTACCGGGGCAACAACACGACCCTCCTACACTCCGGTAGAACGTTATTGGTCGAACCAACGAAGGAAGACGATCGTGCTATATTTCGATGCGTAGTAAGGAATCGGGCGATGAGAGAGGGGGAGACATTGAACGCTACGGTTACACTCGACGTTAATTATTTCCCTCGCGTTACGGTAGGCCCGGGTAATCCATTGAAAGTCGAGGTGAACGGTACCGCGACATTGGAGTGCCACGTGGATTCGAAGCCAGTAGTTGGTATGGTACGTTGGTGGCGCGACGGTAGTTTCATAGCGACGACCTTTCAGCACGTTGTACAAAAGGTTACGTTGCAAGATGCCGGCAAGTATACTTGCCAGGCGGACAACGGTCTGGGAAAGAAAGGCGAGAGTTCCTTGTTGCTCGACGTACTTTATCCACCGACCGTGTCCATCGAAGGCGAGAGCGTTAGGATCGCTCAGGTGGAGGACACCGTGACGGTACACTGTAACGTGTCGGCGAATCCTGCCCCATCGATCGTCGAGTGGCTGCGCGAAGGTCGCCCGGAGTTCAGACAATCCGGCTCGATATTGAGACTAACGCGAGTCACGGCCGATCACGCCGGTAATTACACTTGTCGCGCGGTTAATACCATACATCCGACCGGCGGCGAACGTAGGAATCATTCGGCCAAGGCACACGTTACCGTTCGCATCAGGCACAAGCCAGGACCGGCCAGAGTAACTCCGGACTCGCCTGTTGCCGTCGAAGGTTCAAGAGTTATTTTAACCTGCATGGCCAGTCCCGCCGGTTATCCCGAGCCCCAATACAAATGGTGGAAGGAGGGCGACGGAGAAAATATACCCGTTAGAACCGAAAATTCTGGGCCTAAGTATGAAATCGATTCTGTACATTTGGGTAGCGAGGGCACGTACAAATGTTACGCCATGAACGAGATTGGAAATGGCGAGGCTGCCTCCGTTAATCTCACCGTTCATCAACCTCCGAAGATACTCACGAAATTACAACCTCACGTCACGAGAAAGTAAGTATCCTTGCATTTCCTTCTTTCTTTTTCTTTTTCTTTTTCTTTTTCTTTTTTTTTGCGACTTCATCCTTGCATTTTCCTTTCTCACGAATTCTCTTTCTCTCTCGCTCTCGCCTTTAATGATTCTCTACAGGAAATAAATTCAACCTTCAAAGAGATAAATAGTTTGCGATTCTCGATACTTATTGGACGCAGGAAAAATAAAAAAAGAAAAAATTAAAAAAAAAATTAAAAGAGAGAGAGAGAGAGAGAGAGAGAGAGAGAGGAAAGAAGAGAAAAGAAAAGAAGCAATTCGAGTTCCCTTTGAGAGTAACATCGAAGCGTAGAAACCGCACACGATGTTTGCACGATCGATCGGAACGAATCGTTTCGAACTGCCAAGTCAAATTTCTCTCTCTCTCTCTCTCTCTCTCTCTCTCTCTCTCTCTCTCTCTCTCTCTCTCTCTCTCTCTCTCTCTCTCTCTCTCTGCATGTAATATGTGCATGTATGTATATGTATATGCATATGTACATGTATATATCTTTACGTTTGCTTTCTCTATTTCTATTCGCAGAGTCGGAGAATCTTCCTTTCAAGTGTCGTGCGTGGCACAGGGTAAGCCGAGGCCTAGCGTGCGTTGGTTGAAGGACGACCAAGAGTTAACAGCCGACGAAAGATTGTACAAAGTGATAACGACCGCTTCGGAAGGTCATGGTAACGTGATAACCGTGAACTCGACATTGAGCTTTTTGGGTCATGCTCGTCCGCAAACCGATGAGATCATAGCCAGCGACAGAGGAAAGTACACGTGCGTATTCGTCAACGAAGTTAAGAAGGTCGAGTCGACGATGATGTTGAAGGTCGAACACGAGCCAATAATTTTACACCAGCACGGAAAGGTTGCATACAATTTGCGCGAGACCGCCGAAGTAGCGTGTAAAGTTCAGGCCTGGCCTAAGCCAGAATTTCAATGGAGCTTTGGTAATAACGCGGCGACGTTACAAGGTTCCTCGAGCGATGGCCATTACGAGATATCAACGAGCAGCGACAATTACGACGTTTATACCTCGGTTTTAAGAATGACCAATATAAAACAATCGGATTACGGTGATTATACTTGTCGGGCGGCCAACGCTCAAGGTAGCATTACCTCGACGATCAGATTGCAACCGAAGGGCGCGCCTGAAAGACCGATCAACATAACGGCCATGGACATCGGACCGACTCACGTCGCGTTACTTTGGGAATTAGGTTTCGACGGTGGTCTACCGATAACGAAATATTTCGTTTCATATAGAAGGGTAGCCGGCGGGGACGAGGTGATAACTCCCGAATGCACGCCACCTAGAGGACCGGCCGGGCAGTGGCTCGAAATGGATTGCAGGAGATCGAATCCATGCAACGTTACGAATCTCGAGCAACATCAGACCTATACGTTCAAAGTCAAAGTCTACAATACGAAGAATCATTCGGATTATTCGGACGAGGTGGTCGCAACTACGGCGGTAGCGAAAATACCTACGCCTTTGCGCGTAAGCTACGATCCCGAGACCGGTAGCCTCGGTATAAACATTGGCGCGACCTGTCTTGCATTGGCCGCGTCGATCGAGAAATTCGACGGAACGGACAATTCTTGGAGAATCGTCGAGGAGTGGCCATTGGAAGTATTGGGTAACGCGCCTACGCAGAGAGAGGGTATCCTGGACGATCCGGAATCTTCGGATTCTGAGCCACGTCTAAGGATCAGGCTGTGCCTTAAGGCGGATCGTCAAAAGTGCGGAGAATACGCCGAGGCCGAAAGTGAGTTGGAATTTTGTTCAAATTTTTCATCGGCCATGAAACATGTTTGTACGTGTAATTTTGTTCTTTCTTCTTTCTTCTTTTCTTTATTCTTTCTTTCTTTCTTTCTTTCTTTCTTTCTTTCTTTCTTTCTTTCTTTCTTTCTTTTCTCGCTCTGTCGATTGATGAGATCTCGTACAATATGAGATGTTTTTTGGTACGCTTCGATCCTCAGCCTCGCCAATCTTTCTGTTAAACAGTCGGCCCGTCTTATATAGCGCAAGCTGGTGCTCTTGCCACGCCGACGCTGATCGCTCTGGTAGTTAGCGGCGCGGTCTTCTTGCTTTTCGCCGCTCTCTTACTTTTGTTCTGCCGATGCAGACGAAAGCACGCTGCCAAGGCCAAGGATTATGAAATGGATACCAACGCGTAAGTTTACGCGTATGAACATTATTACGTTACGCGTGTTAATTACTTAAGGCTTTAGCTGTGTTACTACGTTAGCTCGAAGAAAGGCTTAGTTCGAGAAGAAAAAAAAAAAACAAAAAAAAAAAAACAAAAGAAAGAAAAGAACGCTTTCGTCGACGACGAACATTATTTATTATTCGACGATTCCGATGATCGGTCGGGAGAATTAAAAAATTTTCAAACGTTTCCCCTCCCCTCAACCCCCCAGAGTCCGACCCAGTCTAGTAGCCGGAAATGGTCAACAAACTCAAGCACCGCCGCCTTATTACGCCGAGAATAAAGCCCTTGAACACAGTTTGGATCATGCCCTGGCTATGGAGGATTCGAAGAGTCCTGCTTATGCTCAACCTGGATACGGTTATCATCAACCAAATCATAACATCAACGGTGAGAACGGTAAATGTTGAATTATTTCTAACTCTATATTTAAGGATTCCTATGCTCTAACCAATGCACAACACGCTTTAGAACGGTAACGTTCCATATCCGACGAGAATTCATTTCGTACGAAATAGGAATTTCTAATAAGACATTTCGCACTACAGGTGTCAATATGGGTTACATGGACAATAGCTATTCAAATTCAAACAACGGTGGCTCGGTGAATTCGCAAGATTCTATCTGGCAGATGAAGTCGGCGGCAGCAAACGGCGTCAACCAACCATATGATTTGGGTGGATACGCCACCACCGAGTCCGATTATCCGGCGCACCCACATTACAGGGAGAGCCATAATCTTAGTCGGCAACAATTTTGCCCGGAGCCATTCGCCACGGTTGTCAAGTCTCAGAAACACGTTGGTTCGTACTTTGTTTCGTTAAAAATAAATCGTCGGCTCCTTTCGAGAAATGATCATTTCGTTAACGTTATTTGTTTCGAATAAAAATGACCGAAGAGTACGAGTAACGATCGATTAATCCTTCCGAATATTTCAGATTCGCCGTACGACGTTTCCGGACTGCCGTATCAAGAAAATTACGACGAGGACACGAAGCCACCGCAACAAGTGAGCCTGTCCTACGACGAGAGTTTAGAATCCGGTTATTCGACTCCCAATAGCCGTGGCCGTAGAATTATAAGAGAAATAATCGTCTGAGACCTGCCTACCGGCTCGCGAGCCGGAAACACGCGTACTACTTGGCTATAGCAGCAGGCCCCCCATCGGCAACCGTTGGCGCAGCAGTACAGACAACACCAGCACCGCCATCGTATGGAGATTGTGATCGAGAATCCCTCGGAATCGCGATCGGTGGCACCCAGTAATGCATCTGGCCACGTGGCCACCGTGGCTGCGGCTGCAGCGGCAGCGGTGTCGGCGATGTCCGAGACGGGAACGATGACGACCGCGACAACGACCGTGGTAACGATTGCGACAACGTTGGATGCTACGTTGACGACAACTACGGCGACCGCTCAGGTGGCGACGGCGTCGCCCTCGGCGATAACGACGACAACGACAGCTACCACGACCAATTTCACTCACAATTATCTACGTTCGCCGCGTTGTAATCCAATCATTTATGGGAACCAATCCTCGGCTGCCGTGATAACCGAACAAGATTATTATCTAACGCAGAGAAGTCCTCGTCCATTGAGTTCGATCGATGATTTCGACGGTGGAATTTCAACGATGAGACGAGTCGATAGATCTGGACTGTTAGAGATCTCTAGTTTGGATCACCCTACTCCTTCTTCTTCTTCTTCTTCTTCTCCTCCTCCTCCTCCTCCTCCTCCTCCGTCGTCGTCGGCGGCGTCGGCGTCGGCGTCGTCATCGTCGTCGTTGTCGTTGTCGTTGTCGTTGTCGTCGCGTTATCGACAACAA